>JAJTTV010000013.1:1183387-1364225 GCA_036971225.1 Arthrobotrys sinensis | reverse complement strand
GTCAATATGTCACTTGTAAAGCCGGCCCGGCTCCCCAGCTTAACACGTTGGGGACGGTCATAGTTCCTGATGGAAACTATTTCGTCATAGGGTTCGGAGCGGGAGCTATAAAAGCCTTTGAAGGACAAGCAGTTGCGGTTAAGGCTGTACCAGCTCCGTAACCAATAGCATAAAACTTTCAAAATCAATAATCTTCTAAATACTCACAAATACTGCAAAATATACTACATTGAGAACCAACGCTAATTCCAACTTATTTTATATAAACTATAAGAATTATGTGGTAGAATGTCGATAGATTTGTAATTTTGCGATTTATATGTGGCAGTGTTTTTTTAATGTGGCTAAAATTTGTGGATTAGGCAAACTAAAACCAAAAGAATATTCGGGAGCACATATATAACTGGCATGTGAAAATGGGATGACCATCGAACAAGTGTCGTGCTAAAACGCAGAAGACGGTAAAAGCCGTCTTCCCACCAATCCCTTGCGAATATCCTACCACTGCCCAAGGATTGACAAAATAGTAAGAGCAGCTCGAGCGGCTTTTGAGGATTAAAACTTCTTGCTCGATCATGATATCTCAAACTCAACTTTTTGTATTCTGTATTTATTTGAAAATTCTTTATTGGGTGAGAAACTTAATTACATACATCTTCAAATACTCTGCGGTTGTGCCCAACAAACTGCAATATCGATAACTGTACCGAATAGGGCTAGTTTTTTTGAAAACGATTGTAATCCAAATTACAGTAAGATAGGAGTGTACAACCATATACTATTCATATGTCTTCGGAAGTTTCCACGTTTCTATCGGAAATTAAGCTTAAGTCCGGCTAAGTATTGATCTTTGCTCTTTGTCTGAACAAAATTCGAACCACCACCAAAGTCGGAAGGGCTCTCGCTACGGCTGTAACCATGGCTCTGGGATATCGATAACCCAGCCGATATTCTGATAAGTGATGTTTTGAGAAACATTGCGAATATTTATTCTGGAGTTATGGGCGTGCTAATCTTTCACCAAGTTGGGAGCAGGCTGGTATGTGACACGAACGTCCAAGATATAAGGCATAAGCTTGGGCGATATGGTTGACCTCGTATCCAGGTACTGTATTCGGTGTGAGTGTCTCTCCAAAGATCCGCTCGCTTCGCTCCGGCAAGGTTCCGTGCGCATGCGCTTTGATGGCAGGATTTGTGGCTGCGGGGAATCGGCAAACTCCATTCGGTTGCTTGGGCTCCTGTGTCACATTCGACCCGACAATTTGTCTAGCCAAGATTAGCTTATAACCTCAAGATTTCTGCCTCGAGCACCTGGATTTAAAGCTACCTTGGAGCATTAAAAATCACCCTGCTTATATCTCTCAACTCCAAACCTTCTTGGAGCTTTCTCCCATAAAGCCTGCAACTCTGAAAGACGAAACCGGCACCAGTCCCCGCAGGTTGGATACCAACCTCAGATTCAAATGTTTCTCCAGGAGAGGTCTCAGGGAGCGACATTCCAGTAAAAACGGGTAACATGGTGGAATCAGCGGTAGTAAAGGAGTCAAATCTCGTAGTATGGATACTAGCGGTATCCATCGTGTCGATGATATTATGTACAGCAGGGGTGGTTATACGACTGTTCACACGACTAAAGTGTGCAAATCAACCTTTATATCTTGAAGATTGGTTGTTGATCGGACCCGCGTATGTATGTGACCGTTCTTGATTCATTTTGGAGACATATAACTATGGGTTTGAGCTGAGATTTCGGTATAGATCTGTGCCATGGGAGGAGCATGTGCGGTGATTGTTGCAACGAAGTACGGGCTAGGATTACACATTAATCAGGGTGTAAGTACCGACGATATAGTCAGCCTATTAAAGGTATGTCCATCCGCTCCTTGTTTCCTATCAATCTAGTGTTTTCCATTTTAATAGACAATATCATGATATATCAACGTTCGCTTATACTGGAACTCCAGACTCTATGTAAGCGGTAACGAATAGTTGGAGCCCTCGTGATTTAAACTGAAGATATGTTAACATCAACAAAATTCTAGACGCCATGAGTCCCCCAATAATTATCGCCCTCGGCGCCATCCGCACCTCCCTCCTCCTTTTCATCCAACGGCTTTCAAAGGTCTCTTCTCGAGCTATTTACACGATTATATATGGCCTACTTTTTTTTACCGTTATCCACGTTCTTGTCGGTATATGCGTGACAATGTTTCGATGCACTCCTATCAGCGCTGTCTGGACCATTGGCAATGGTAACACAGATCATACTTGCACACCTCCCGCGGTCAGTTATGTGCTCGTTGCATTCGGGCTCGCGACCGACGTCGCAATTTTCATATTACCAGCGATACTGGTAATCAGGATAAATATTTCGATAAAGAAGAAATTGCAAAGTATGGTCATGTTTGCATTAGGTGGCTGGTAAGTGTTAAAGCATGCCTGATCGAAAGAAGGCCAGGGTGCTCCTGCCCAAATTTCACAGTGCTCGACTACCCCCCAAATATAGATTTCACCTGGCAGAACAGTCGTCAGTCCAGAAGTCCTCCCTTCAGCACGTTCCGGCATAGATGGGCAGGTAAAGGCCACCTGGGCGCGACCTGTTAGCAGCTGTAACAAGGTGGGAGTGACTCACCAATTAATTGGTGCCTGTGCAACGTGCAACGGCACTTGCCATCTCATTTCAACCACTGGTTTACTAACTATGACGCTTTCATTTATACAGTGGCTGTATTATTGAAAGTACTCGGTTCAGTCAGTTGTATAAGATAGAGACTAGTCCTGATATTACCTGTAAGTATGACTGGCCATTTAATTCTCAATATGATCTGATACTTACATATTTAGATACCCTGGGAATTTTCATGATCTTTCTTTTTCTTCAAGTCGTCTTGGGCATCATGTGCTGTTGTGCGCCAGCTATAAAGGTCTTCGCAACCGAATTGGTTGAATTGAGGTGCACAAAATACCTCGTATGGCACTCTGATGAAATGCATGAGACTGTCAGTCATGATGCCAGGAATATCAATGCGAGGAATCCCGAAGATAGTATAGAGAGCGGACCAGAGTCACTATTTGGAGAAGCTGCTACCCCACGAGAATTTACGGAATGGGGACACCCGAATGAGAACATAGAAATGGATGTACAGAGATCCAATGCAAAAAACAAGGAGAATGATAAAGATGGGACGATTGTCGTGGACAGAAGTCGGGATGTTACAGGAGCGTTGTAACCTAACGAACTTAACGAACAGACTCAAGAATGTATACCTCGTTTTTTCCCTTCCAGCTCCTTTACCTGGTCTTTTCTTCTTCATATTCTAACTATTATGATATTGATTTGTAACAAGTTGAAAGATGCTTGGACTTTTTTTAACCCCTCCCCTTCCGTTAAAAAGAGAGAGAGGAGCCCCGACGACCAGACGGAAAAGGGCCACAGGAATAACGTAAGAGACAAAAGTTAATGGAGAGTCCCTCCTCACTACTCCCGAATTCTAGCCTTTACGCGAGCCCAATACTTGAGCTAGGTATTGAGTATTGTTTAACACCTTTTACGTACGCAGACGTCGCCCAAAGCTCTCGGCCTCTGAATTCGAATTACAATTCAACATTTACCAAATGTTATCCTGCTTACTGAGAGATTTCCTTCTCATAAACCCTTTCCTATTTCCCCAGCGTCGATTTTTCAGTTCTTTTTGCAAGATAGTCCTTCTTTAGAAGCGCCGGTTTGAATTATACTAATGGGGCTGGGCAAAGCCGGCCTACATGGTTGGTGCCTCTTATAATAACATATTCTTCCTTTCAGTACGTGTATCGGGCCATTTGATATCGCCTGTTATACCTTATAAAGGCTTGCTTCTCGGATCCGAACCTCAACATCTTCCTTTCTCTGCGACTGGAATATCACCAACTTTGGTTTCTTTGGTCTTGTCTAAGATTGATCCTGATGCATCCCATATACAACCCAAAATTCTTGTGGGTAGTCGTTTATAGAGTATTTAACATTTTTCGACCGCAGATCCCAAACGCTCTTCGTGAAGTCCGAGCACACGTCGGTCGATGGATCGAGACACTGGCGTAGCGCTCGGAGGAGTTGGAGCCTTGGCAGGTTCGCCCAGGTTAGTGCCTGTTCTCCCCAAAAGAGGCGTTAAATATTTCTACTAGGAGTCTTAGAAGCCTAAATAGAGCAACTGACCGTCCGGTGGCATACCGGAGTTGCGTATCCACTGCGACCTCCTCCGGACGATCGAAATACCTCCCGAGACTGCCTACAGACGAAGCCCACGAATAGTGTCTGGGCCTGGTAATCAGGAAATGGCCTGATCCTATCCACAGGCTCTTCAAAGTACGTGCATGTCTTCGAATCGCAAGCTTCACAAGGTAGGAAGACTGGGCTGTCGAAATGGGTATTCCGGAGATGTGTAGATGTTTTAGTTGGGGTGGTAGGTTCAAGAGTACGGATAGGACATGTCTGATCGTCAGGGTCTTTTCGAGATCGAGGTGCGTGAGGGCTGGCACATTGGCTGGATACGATTGAAACATGCTGTCCAGTTGATTACTTTCTTTTAGAACCAAATATCTTAAATAACATAGGGGGAATAAACTCTCAAAAATAAGTGACTGGTCATCTGTGAAGTATTTGTCACAAAAACAGGAATAATAGTGATTCAATCTGTGGTAAGGGCGATCTTTCCGGGATTTGCTAGAACCAGTTTTCTTTGCTATCAAGTACAGCTTCTAGTTTTGATAATTTGCTATAGAACTAGCCTTTTTTGGTTTCTTTTGTCTGATTTAGTTTTAACATTTTCAGATTTTTGGTGGATAGTTATAAAAATTTAGTGGGCAAGAGTAGGGCGTGACAATGGGCCACGCCAAGATTCTGAAAACCTTAAAAATATGTTAAATTTGCCACACCTTGGAGTTTCCCCATAATTTCAGCTACACTAAGTTTCTGAATATTAATATTAAAATTATAAAAAAAATATAATTAATTATATTAAATTTATAAAATTGATTTATATATACATTTATTTTTAATATTATTAATAATTAAATTAATATTATTTTTTATGTGTTTTTGCTTGGTGTTGTGGCAGTGAAATGGGCTCAAGTTTGGGCTCGCAACACAAATTTCGGGCTAAACGGGTACCCGGCGTCGAGGTCTAATAATAATTTTAATTTTGAATTTTATTAATCAATTTATTTAGTTATTTATTTAATATATTTAAGTATTTAGAAATATTTTTATTTTTATATATTATTATATTTTTATATTATTTATTTATTTATTTGTAAATATATATATATATATATTTTTAAGATTTAAGTAGTTAAATAAAAAAAATGGCTTAACAGAGTGAGCTAATTGTTTTAGAAAATTTTATTAGGAAGACCTAGGACAGGTGTAACAGAATTAGTGCTAATTTTTTTATTAAGACCATAATTTGTTTATATGGGAGAAGTTGGAATTCGCGCTGGTTTTAGCCAACTTATACCTCGTAGTACCTAGTGTGATGTTGCTTTTCTTTTCTTTTGTTTTCATATTGTGTCTTATTTATTTTGTCGGGTTCACCATACGTAAGTAGAAACAAAGTAACTGGAGCTTTCAGATGGCAGGGGTTTTAAAATCTATGAGTTCCGCCCTTCTTCAGGATCTTCTGTGGTTGCGGGAGAGTAAGGGAGTTAAGAATGATTAATACAAAGGATGCGGACATCAGTTTTTGAATGTAAAGAATACTACATCACCAGTCTTTAGCCCTAAGCAAATGGTGTTGTCATACAAGGCCGTGCACTCTGGTCGATAATTATACGGAAGCCAGAGGAGTCTTTCTCCGCCTCGTGCCAGCCACTCACCCTCGACAGTCACGGGTTCGTACTGACTTTCGTGTGGGTTTATACCGCTCGAAGATGGGGGAGGTTCGTTTGTATTAAATGAAAAGGACTCCCTTTCAGTAATAATATGTCGACCGTCTTTCGAGAAATATAGAGAATTGACCCAGCTTCCCCTTGTATCTCGCATATGGAACCTCTGCAGCGGGGCTCCAGTGGCTGCGTCCCATGCCCTGACTGTGTAGGATGTCGTCACTGAGGCGAGTATTTTGTCATCAGCAGAAAACGCAACGCCTAAAACCCAGTCCTCATGTTCCAGTGTCCGCAGCAAAACTCCAGTAGCCACATCCCAGATTTTAACTGTACTATCCCATGACGCCGACACAACCGTTTTATTATCGGCGGAGAATACAACGCTCCTAACCTCACCATTATGCTTCAGCACCCGCAGCAAAGTTCCAGTAATCGCGTCCCAGATTCTAATCACATTATATTTTGACCCTGCCGCGATCGTTTTACTATCAGCGGAGAATGCGACACAATTAACCTCCCCATTATTCTCCAACGCCTGCAGCAAAGTTCCAGTAGCCACGTCCCATATTTTAACTGTACCAAACCATGATCCCGACGCAATTCTTTTACTATCACCGGAGAATGCGACGTTGTTAGCATAGTCCTTTTGTTCCTCCGGATCCAATACCCTAACTAAAGCGCCGGTGGCCGCGTCCCAGATTCTGATCGTGTGGTCGTATGACGTCGATGCGAGCATTTTGCCATCAATAGAGAATGCGACACATAAGACCTCTCTCGTATGGCCCTCCAGCGCCAGCTGCGGGGCGTCTGCGTCCCAAACCCTAGCTGTGTAGTCATCCGACGCCGATGCGAGCAATTTTCCATCAAGAGAGAATGCGAGACTATTAACCCCCTGCGTATGCCCCTCCAATACTCTAACCAAAGTACCGGTGGCTGCATCCCAAATTCTGATCGCGCGATCGTGTGATCCCGATGCGAGCGTTTTATTATCAACGGAGAATGCGACGCACCAGATCGGGAGCGTATCTTCTAGCGTCTGAAGCAGGGATCCAGTAGTTGCATCCCAGATCCTGATTGTGTGGTCAATCGACGCCGACGCGAGCGTTTTACTATCAACGGAGAATGCGATGCTACCAACCCGGTCCGTATGTCCCTCCAAAACTCTAACCAAAGCGCCGGTGGCCGCATCCCAAATCTTAACTGTGGAGTCATGCGACGCCGATGCGAGCAATTTGTCACCAAAGAAGAATGCGATGGCGCTAACCAGATCTGTATGTCCCTCCAATACTCTAACCGAAATGCCGGTGGGCATATCCCAGATTCTGATCGTGCAATCTCTTGCTGCTGACGCAAGAATTTTATTATCAGCGGATAATGCGACGTCCCAGACCTCTTCCGTATGCCCTTCTAGCATCTGGAGCAGAGCTCCAGTAGTTGAGTCCCAAATTCTAATCGTACGATCGCATGACGCCGATGCCAGCATCGTATTATCGGCAGAAAATGCAACAGCCGAAACGTAATTTGTATGTCCCTTTAATACCAGCAGCGGGGCGCCAGTGGCTGCGTCCCAGACCCTAACCGTGTTGTCAAACGACGTCGATGCGAGCCTTTTGACGTCGGTGGAGAATGTGACGTCATCAACCTTATCCGTATGCCCGTCCAGCGTGTTTAGCAAGGCATCCCATTGAACCTGGACTCGAGGCAATTGGCTTATCTTCGGAATTATCTCTTCTAAATTAAAAATCGACCTTACAATACTGTTCATCGGTGCGAAAACAAGGGCAGACCAATATGTTTGCAAGGGTGCCATATCAATTATTCTTTGGCTTTGGCGCAAGAATCGCTTTATATCGTGAAATAAAGCCGCTATATTACGACTGTTGTGAATCTAAATCAAACCTATAAGTATTTTTCGAGAGGGCAAGAGTAGAAATTGACTTACATCAATTGTTGAGCCTAAAGTTTCCATCATCGGAGTTACTATGCTTATTTCACCTAAAAGGGTGATTGCCTCAAGCCAGTGGAGAATATGTTGCTTAAGAAATTCGTGAACTTGGCCATTGTCTCTAATATTATCGTTACTCTGTTTCAAATGGTAAGCCCAGTAACGGCAGGCGTACTGAAGACCGGGTGGCAGGTGCTGGTCAATAATATTTTTATCTATATCGGATCGTAAAATCCCGGGCGATTGTAAATTGCAGATGTCCTTTCTTAGGCCTTTGGGGTTTGACATAAGCTCGATGCATTTCTTGTAAAGACTCCTATGAACATCCGTATGATCTATCCAGAAGTGATGGAACTCACGGTTGTCCCGAAGACGCTGATCAGAGAGAAAATCCCGAAATGATAAATGGAATGTCCTAATAGGGGCGTGCGGGTTGGCTGGTGTAGGCATGTCGAGGACAGAGTGCAGTGGCTTTAGTCTGTTATTAATCGCCCTTTCCGAGATACAAAGAATCTGGGATAGTGAGGGGATCGAAAGTGGGCTTGCGAGATTCACAATCGTGCCGACTATTTCCTTAAACTCTCTTACTAAGGTCTCATGAGAGACGGCGCTCTTGACTAGTTGATGTAGTATTGGCAAATAGGTCCTCTCCAGCTGTGATACATGCCAACCCGATTGATCATGATAGCTCATCACGATTTTGATCTGGTCTTCGGGATCGCTGTCAGCGATAAAACGACAAGCCGTCGCGGCGAATATGAACAATGGCACAGCCATTTTCGCTAGCTTTTGAATATCCCCATCTCCTGGCCAGTCGGACGGGAGTGAATGAGATTTCCGTATTTCTGCAAACTCGGCTCTCAGAAAAATCGCAATATCCTCCTCAACCCCAGGAATCTCGTGTAGGATCATATCGCGGTAGGTATCTCCGGATAGTTCTTTGAAACCGAGACGCAGTGGCAGTTCCGGCCTACTTGTCAGGAAAACGCGTATATCAATAGACTTTATCTCCCTTAGCTGCGCTAGTAGGGAAATAATAAGCCGCTGGTCGAGTTCGCGGTCACATTCGTCGAGAGCATCAATGACCAAAATTCCCTTAACAGTTTGAGGTGGTGGACATATCAGTTGTGAGAGAGGTTGAAAGATCAATTTGTCAAATTGTTCTCTGTGGCCCGTAGACGCGATTCTCGGGTAATCGTTGATTGCGTTTTGTACGCCCGGGGCGAGATCGGTAATATAGTTGGCTAGTTGAGACGTGAGCGTTGTGAAAAACTTTGAAGCATCTCCTCGGTCTTTTTCGCCTCTTTTAAAGAAGAAGCTCGCCGCAAGCTGATCTTTTTCTCTGAGAGCTCTGGCAATGGTTCGTGAAATCGTAGATTTTCCTGTCCCCGCCACGCCGCTCAGCCAGAATACGCATTTTCCTTGCGGGTCTTCCACCCATTCTTCGATATCTTTTAGCAATTGGACTCTCGTATTTGGCAAGCACTCTGGCTGGTGCTGATCCTCGAAGCTCCCGTAAGCTGCCCCATCAGCGAAAGGAAGGCCTGCAAAGTCGAGTTTTCGATTGACATTCCGTAATTGGACCCTAAATTATGTTAGTGTCTAGCTTAGTTAGTATCGGCAGTATTTAGGTGACGTACACTTGATCTATGCTTAGGGCTAGATCGATAGATTGTTTCCATCTTTCCAGGTTCCCAACAATCTTGAATGCATCAGGACCTTTGAAAGGCCATTTGGCGCTTACTCCGAAAAAACGAGAACGCTTGGGGCCTTTTTCCGGGCCCAGCTTGTCTTTAAGCCTCTCCAGCTCGGACAGACAACCCTCGAGTGCATTTTCAAGCTCATCAGATGCGGAAAGCTTGAGGCTGTTTGGACCAGTAACCAGCTCCTCCCGCACGCGCTTAACTAGTTTCTCGACACTGACGACCTCTTTTCGGATCTCTTCAATATCATCCTTGGCGTCCTTGATGCTCGAATAGATTTTCCAGCAACTACCGATAGCTTGAGTGACGGCAATGATGCTAGCTACGGTCGAGAGCGGGTCCATTTTGTGTAGAATTCGGTTCTCCTTGTGAATCCAGACTTAAGTCTACCTCGCATCATGAGAGGGGGAAGTTGTGGTTAAAAGGTGGGTGAGAGCGCACCCTTGTCGCAATGTCATTGTGCGGGAGAGGTACTTTGACGTGGCAACGCAACGAAAAAAAGCAACTGTGCGGTCTTTCGCAGCGATAGAGCTTGCCAGGCATCATCAACTGTGAGGTACCAGCCATCGATTCCCTGCCGCTGGAGAGCGGAGGGGACACCATACAGAGACAAGGGTTAGGGTTATATGAAAGCAACACCTCTGGTAGTCACCAGCTTTGTCACTCCAGAGCAGTGCAAACTGCCTCACTTGCATTACCCTTAACACTTCTACCTTCTCAGCAATCCCCCCAAAGTTCCCAGGCCGCTGTTGGTCAGTGCCATGCCTTATTATAGGCGTCGTATAACCACTGGGATTGTAACTGTGCTCTTTGACATTGTGCATAAGCGTAACGAACTCCGGGCAATACTAAATAGCAGCAACGTCTGCTTGTGGCCTCCGCCCTAACGTCTGTACTTGGCCTCGTTCGTGTGGAGTGCTAGTGCATCGCTCAGTGCCGGTGGTAGTACTGGTGGCTTTTAGAGCTGTGGATATAGCAGGGTCGGTGAACTCGTCATGTCCGCCTCTGCAAGGTTTGACACAAACACAGAGTCTGCGACCTCTTAGCACCACAACAGTCGGTGCCCTGTGTAAGGTCAATGTGTTGCGTTGCATTTTTACCGTCGAACAGATCTGGGCTGGCCTCGTGGTATCATCATCAGCTGCATCCGCACACACTCAAGCCGGCAGAAGAAGTTATTCATTCGGCGGATAGGCCGAGACTGCGTATGATCTTTGCTACCATAAAGTTTGCGATAATTTGAACAACCTCAATAATCATTACCGGTGTGGTACCATGGCAGACGCTGTTGCGGAAGATGGGCGGGTGTGAGCTAAAGCGCAAGTCGTCGATACCTTGTCCTTATATTATGTAGCAGCCCCGGGGTGTACTGTTTTTCTACTGGATTCAAAATTTAAATCGAGGCCGAGAAAGGGTCTCAAAAGGTGCTATGCCCCCGGACCACCATACTTCCGCATGTTTGGATTCTCATCGCCTTACCCTGTCATGTATCGGTTACGTTGTCAAGTTTCGATATCTCGACACAGGTTTAGCTTTAGGCATATCGGCAAGGTTTGTTCATGACCGTTTGCGGATTTGCGAAGCGGCCAATCAGCAGAACGGCAGATTAGGACCGAAAGATTGCTAGACCCCAGGAGGCACTTTGGGTCAGCGCAAGCCAGCGAACGCCCAAAAGCGAAATTAAGGCCTGTTGAAAAATTTAAAAATCAGACACTTGAGAGATTGTATTCAATGATGGGATCCGAAATGCTTTGCTCTTTAATCGTGGATATGCAAACTAGGTGGTTGTGACTAATGATAAATAATTACACAGTCCCTTAAAGGCGCAAGTTAAAAAATCCGCGGTGTTTTATTTTCTCACCAAAGAATCCGTTTGCTCTAGCTTTATCGTGTTCGCCTTCTTCAGCTCCCATGCATCTCGTTTGGATCCCCAAAATGAATACCGGCGAGTAGTTACACGAGTTCCCGTTCTTACTCTTTCTGCTCTCTTTCGCTACTTGCAGAGCCTCATCTCGATGGCGTAGAAATCTGTTGTTGTGAACAAACCATTGTGTTGCATGCCCATATTCATAGAAATCGCCTTTGGGAGATATCTCAGCTTGATGTATGTCTCCTCTTACGTGGAGGCCATCTGCGTCCTACATGGTTACCGGAGCTCGCGATCGAGTAGCTATTCCATTCCCTTTTTCTTTTTCCTTTCCCCCCTTCTTTCTTCTTGAGAAACGATATTTGTTCCAATAAACGATGATTTATATCCTGGCCGGTATCAGTCGAACCGTGCATAAAGTATCACAACTCTGAGATTTTCCAAGGCTGCAGAAATTCAGCTTGCATTTGCACATACGGTACATGGTATCTCTGCAGGATTATGGCAAAGCATATCCCTGCAATTAGAAGGCTTTTCGATTTCGCGGAGACGTTCAAATAAGCCGTAGGATAGCATTTTCGAGTGGCCTGCAGATGCGCGATATTATTGTGCAATTCGAGATTGCTGCTACTACCTAAGAATTATTTTTCTATTCTAGATTTCTACAAAAGGAGGCTGATGGTGTCGGATTTCTTATGTTTGCAATTTTTTCATGGTTGGTTAGGACTTTGTGGCCTTCTGAAGCATGCTATTATGCTATTCTGCTAAGTTTATGATGTTGGCTTCGGAGGTCGGCACAATGCACGATATTAAGACAGCCTAATCATGTAACAGGTCGTTTTCTCGAAAGTGGCCTTGAAGCGATCGATTGCTGGGTATTGGATATGGCCTCCAATGGGTAACCTCGTGGACTAGTTAAACGATTGTGTATACAAGGGCGTGAACTATTTAAGAAATACAAAATGGTACTTGGGACGAGAAATTTTATCGAATAAGGGTCTTCGCATGTTTCGCGTGGTAGCTCCATGCCTCTTTTTTCACATGTTTCGTCTACAATAACCTTTCCTTTCGACCATCCTTCTGAGCCTTAACCAAGCGCTCCACAAAGGAAAACTCTGCATCATACATAGCTAAGTAACTAACTCTAATTTCTAGAACACTTGTCATCCTAGAATAGTGTAAGGTATGTTAAGAGTTCGTCTCCATATTGCACTTGTCCTATCTGCATCTGTCAAGAACTACACTCTATCCTCGGAACAGGCGTAATTATCAGGGCTCTTCAAGATCAGATGTCAACACATTGGTAATACCAACACTGTGTTATAGCGTTGCCGTCGTCAACCCATCATCATTGCATTCATAAGCTAGGCAATGCAACCAAGAGAGTAGCTCTCTTTCTCAATCTATTACTTCACAAGCCCAACTGTGGGTAATGCAATATTGTATTCTGGATATTCAATTACCCGGAATCGGGAACCTCGGAATGATTTCGTGTCGATCACGTGAAACCCGTTCAGGAGCAACAGCCTGCAGGCCTCGACGCTTCCGCAGCCCGAGCCATCGGGCGTTTAGCCGTTTTGGGGTATCATAACTATAACAAGTTCAACGCAAGTATGGATAGACAGGTCATGAAAGTCTAAGACGAGTCATGAACAAGTCCTGAAAGCGTGCGTATGTGCGCACGAACCCCCAAGGCCTTAAGAACGTTGCAGAATTGTCCCTTTGCAATTTGTATCTTAACCGCAGCCTTCGACCCGCTTGACGGGCCGGGTCGATGGTAATGCCCATCCCACAAAAATGCGGGGCAGTTATTCGAAAGTCAAAGTAGCCACAAGGATTAAATATGCAAGTGCTCTCCTGAACTATAATGCACCAGGAGGAAGTTCACTTGATGAGAGCGTATAAGATTTGATTTCCTTTTCAAGATGACATTATCTCAGGTTTAAGGATCGGTTGATAATGATCAACAGTACAATTAATGTCACAGAGTCGACGAAAACTCAAGCCGGCCGCAATTTCACATGTACTATACGACCGCTTTCTAAGTTTCACCCTCATGATCTTCTTAATGGCGTATGTCATGGTTCTTATGTCCGCACTAACAAAGGTAAGCTCTTGTACTCGTGACAACTGAACCAGATATCACATCGCGTTTATAGAATTACAATATCTATTTAAACGGTAAACGAGTTCCCCTCATTTGATAGTGTGGAACAAAGTCTTTTTAGTATACATACTTCTTCTTGCTAATATTATAATCAAATTATGCGCATCTCCAACGCTATTCTATTCTCTTTCATAGGCCTTATAGGCCGGCTGGCACTCGCTCTAGCGGGGGGTTCCACCACGAAAGCTTGCCAAGAACTCTCCGAAGCTCTCCCAGGTCGAGTTTCTTTCCCTCTAAGCCTTAATTATTACCGTGAGGCTTCTGAGTACTGGTCAACCGTCCTGCGGGATATCAAACCTGCTTGTGTGGTTCTCCCTGAGTCAGCGTTAGAGGTCTCCAACGGTGTAAAGATCCTGAACAAGTACTCAGACGTGAAGTTCACCGCAAAGAGCGGAGGGCACGACCCAAATCCCGGTCACGCTACTGTCCAGGATGGAGTGCTTATTTCACTTGGTAAGATTTCAGGTACTACGTATGACAGATCTAGGAACCTAGCGTATGTAAAGCCTGGGGGAGAGTGGAACGATGTTATTTCCACTCTAGGTAAAGATGGAGTGACTGTGGTAGGGGGACGACTAGGTAGCTATAGCACTACTGAAACTTCTTTTTTCCCTTAAGCTAACAACTTTAGGGATTGTTGGAATTGGTGGATTCTTGCTTCAAGGAGGAATCTCTTTTCTGAGCTCACAGTACGGCTTGGCAGCTGATGTGAGTGTAGCCAGCTTGGAATGCAAAAAACTTGAGCTGACCACAAATATTAGAACATCGTGGGTTGGGAGTTAGTCACATCTAACGGTAGCATAATTAATGTGAATGCTGAAGAGCAACCTGAACTCGCGGTTGCGTTGCGAGGAAGCGGCAGCCAGTTCGGTCAGTAACCTGTGTCCCCAAACCTCATTCATAGCAGGGCATAGCTTAACGCTACGAAGGGATCGTGACCCAATTCACCGCCAAGACGTATTCCATTGGTAAAGTATGGGGTGGCCTTCGCATCTATGACGAATCCAAAACCGACGATATTTTCAAGGCACTTCACGAATTCATACCGAGCAATACACAAGAACAGAAGGCCGCCATCATCGTCTCGAACCTATTTGCGATTGGTGGCACAAGGGCATTCATTATTTTCTACTTCTATGAAGCAGAAAATCCACCAGCATCAGGGCCATTTGCAAACTTTCTCAAAATTGGCTCCTTGATTGATATCACTAAGACGCAGACATACGCGGAGCTGGTGAGCCACCTAATCTTACAGACGCATCCTCTATAAGTACTGACTATTTTACCAGCTCAAGTCCAATGGTTTCGGTGCCTCTTTATTGAACTCGAGGATATCCTTCAGGGTATGAACCAGATATCATGGTCTTACATGCGTTCTTAGGCTTTGGGCATTGACTGAATGATCACAGACTCTTACAATCCCTTACATTCCTGATAAGCCTTCAATCTACTTGGAAATTTCGAACAAAATGCGAGATATAACTAAAGGTTTCCTGTCAAACCCGTTCCGATTGACTTCTCAGTGTTCGGTAGATTTCCAACCACTATCCTCAATCGTTGGCAAACACACCCAAGACCGCGGCGGTAATGCTATGGGTTTGACTGGTTCAGATCCAGATCGTGTTATCTTAGAAATCCAATGCTCGTGGTCGGATAAGAATGACGATGAGACTATGCGCCAGTTCTCCAGAGATCTGACCTCCTGGATCGAGAGCAGGATCCCTGTTTGGCTTGAAGGGCAAGACGAGTCTAAGGAATTTTATTTGCCATTATTTATGAACGACGCGATGGCAGATCAAAACGTCACAGGCAGTTACCGGGACTACGCTAAGCTGAAGTCTCTTCAGCTACAAGCAGATCCCGATGGCATCCTTAGAACAAGAACTGGAGGTTTTAAATATTGATCCGAGTCTTTCATACGAGTGGTAGGCCGGAATTCCTGCAAAGGACTCAACGTGATCAACACATGTACATGTACTTCTATTATCACTATCTACATTTTTATCTGCCTCTAGCCCTGTGTTCCTTAGTTTCCGAGTTTATTGGTTCAACCTGTAGTTAGACCCTGTTGTAGAGCCTTCCATATATATGTTCCAGTGCTTTGCAAGTGTCAATTGAGAAAGGGATACCTTTGGACGGTTTCGACCTATGACACACTAGTGCGAACGAACCGAAATATCGGTTCTAGCTTAACACCTAATAATCCGAGTCGCGTAAGGTCGTCGCTCACCCTCGCCAGGCTCTTTCCGTTTTTCAGTTCGTTTGTCGCCACCTTGAGCAATCCTGATGTGGCCAGCCTGCGATATTTTTGGGAGGAAAGTGTTATTCGGTCCAACCACCCTGCTGTTGTCCCTGAAACAACGTCTGGACCGTCCTCCCGTAAGAAGAACTTGGACTAAGGCTGGGTAATCCACCGCACTGGGAGATATTAGCCTTTAAAGTCGGGTGGGGGCACTGCACTACCCATGTCGCGAGCTGGATTCAAATCCCAACAATCTGATTGGATTTACTGAGCTGCCTGTGACAAACTCCAAGCCAACAGCCCTCATCCAAAGCCTCTGCACCTCTGTACCTCCATGATATAATTGCAACAACCGGGATACAAAATCAATTCAGCAAAGAATATGCGGCCATCTATCGTTGCCAGCGGTTCCAGCTTACTCCAACAAGGAGCCAGGTTCCGATCAACAATTACCGTTTTCAGACCAGCCTTCCACTTCATAGGACAACGTCGCACTGCAGCTGCCCTGGCTGTCACCCCGCCTGCGGCGAACGATTTTGAATCAGAGGGCAATGCGGTTGACCAGACCCGACAAGCAAATGCGAGGAAAATTCTTCGGGATGCCGTAGCTGCTACAACCCCGAGACAGAATTGGACGAGGGAGGAGATTTCTGCCATTTATTACCAGCCACTTCTGGAATTGGCGCACCAATCAGTGAGTCTCCAACCGAAATGGTGATACTCGCTGAATATTGGTATATATGGTGTTGTGTCAACTAAAAAAGTGAAGTTAGAGCCTGGTTCACCGTAGATTCCATAGCCCCGGTGAAGTCCAATTATGCACCCTTATGAACATCAAAACCGGGGGCTGCACTGAAGACTGCTCCTACTGTGCCCAAGCGACCCGCTACCAAAGTGGAACCGGCCTCGAGGCCAAACGCGTGGAAACTGTTGAAAGCGTCCTTGCGGCTGCTCGAACTGCTAAGGCTAACGGTAGCACACGATTCTGCATGGGTGCAGCGTGGCGAGATATGCGCGGCCGGAAGAACAGCCTCAAGAACATCACCGAAATGGTGAAGGGTGTGAAGGAAATGGGCATGGAAGTATGCGTCACCTTGGGGATGATTGATAGTGAGCAGGCGAAGCAACTTAAGGAGGCTGGATTGACGGCGTACAACCACAATGTTGATACGAGTCGGGAGTTTTATCCCAGTGTTATTACAACGAGGACATATGATGAGCGTCTCAAGACGCTGAGCCATGTCCGTGATGCAGGTATCAATGTCTGCTCTGGTGGTATTTTAGGTTTGGGGGAGTCATCCGAGGACCGAATCGGTCTTCTTCATACCGTTTCGACGCTGCCTTCTCACCCGGAGAGCTTCCCTGTCAATGCACTGGTTCCTATCAAGGGTACTCCATTGGGGGATACACCACCCATCGCATTCACCAGTGTATTGAGAACGATTGCAACCGCGAGAGTCATTATGCCCGCGACCATTATCCGAATCGCTGCCGGACGGAAGACCATGTCGGAGGAGAAGCAGGCTTTGTGCTTCATGGCTGGTGCAAATGCTATTTTTACGGGCGAGAAGATGTTGACGACGGATTGTAACGATTGGGATGAGGACAGTGCCATGTTTGGTAGATGGGGGCTAGTTCCAATGAAGAGTTTCGACAAGAAGACGGTTGCGGCTGCTGGAGATGTGGATACTGGGGCATTATAAGTTAAATGGAAAGTCTATGAAATATCTATTATCTACACTGTTTTATCCAACACACCTATTCTACAACTTGCTTGCCCTGTTCGCAGACGCGATGTTAAGGTTAGCAGCCGACGATATAGGCGAGTCCCTTGCACATCGTGCTTCAAGCCATTGCTCTATCGCTATACATAATCCCTGCACCTGAACTATCGTGTTTGCGGCGTGAAGACAAAGTCGGACTCTATCTGTACCTTTAGGCACCGTTGGAGCGACAATCGGTCGCACCATATACCCTCTCTGCTGGCAATGCCGGGCTAAGCTCCTAGCCTGTCCTGAGAATATAGGGATGATGGGTGATTCTGGTGGTACAGAATTGATTCGGAATAATTGTGGCGGCGGGTTGTGTCTGTGGCAGATAGATACGAGAAGAAGGTGCGCCGCTTCCATAAGTGAAAGAAGGTTTTTCAGAAGAGCGTCTGCGCAACCCATTTTCAGATAACCATATGATGTCTGAATAGCCGCGAGCATGGGATACCCCATGGCAGTAGTGTAAATGAGACTGCGGGCGTAATTGACTAGGTATGATCGCGTGATAGGCGTGCAGAACACAATGGCTAGACCGACACCACGATTCACATGTATACGTGTTAACAGGTGGACAATTCGAAATCTCAGAGTCGGTCATGCTTACCTCCAGCGCACCCCATTGCTTTGCCAAATGTATGCACTCGAGCCCATACGCGATTTTCTAGACCCAATTGACTAACCAGACCTCGTCCCCGCTCGCCGATCCATCCAGTCGAGTGAGCCTCATCGACGATGATGTAACCGTTTCCTTCGGGAAGTCGTCTTTCGACACATTCTACGATCTGTTTCAGAGGCGCAACATCGCCGTCCATGCTGTATACCCCTTCCACTGCAATGAACACATTCCTTGTACCATTTCTAACACTTCGACTATCTTCTCCTTTCAACAAGTCACATAACACATCATCCAGACTTCTGAGTCTTGCCGAGACTGGTACATCTCCTGTCAAGACACAGTTATGTGCAAAGGGAATGGTCACCGCCCTACTCAATTTCATTCCATCGTGAACACTGGCGTGAATCAACTCATCATACACCACATAATCACCGGGTTGCGGCGCACAGCTAAACAGCCCAGTGTTCGCCTCGAATCCAGAATTGAAGAGTAAGCCTGCCGGGGCCCCATGAAAAGTCGCAATCTCGGTCTCCAACCTCTCTGCTGTCGTTGTATTGCCGTCTAATAGACGTGAACCACATGATCCAAGCGAGAATGCTTCCGCATTTTGAAGATGTGAAATGTAGCCGCTTTTGACGTCGGGATGTGTTGAAAGGGAGAGGTAGTCGTTTGATGAGAAGTCGACCACACTAGGGTCTCGAAGGGTCAGGCGGCGGAGGCGGCTCTCACCCTCTCGACGGGCAAGAAGGGATTTGTATATATCATCGAGATGCTTCTCGGATTTCGTCATGATGGATGTGGGGTCAATCAAGTCATTCCTTGGAAGATTAGGCGGATCTCTCTATCGATATCAATTGATCCTGCCCCGCCCACTGGAAGCTTACACGGCATATGCATCTGCGCGGAACGTTGGCGCAGGTACCACTATTGCGTTCACTAAAAATTACCCTCATGCATCTTGTAATAAATGCCTCTAGTAATTTTGTCTATGCGGTTTCGGCCTTGGCAGGACTGGCGATTGTTCGCAGGCATTCGGGAACTGGCACGTGGAAGAAGGAACTCTAAAAGGATTGAATCCCAACAAAAAAAATATGCATATATGCTGAATACCAGACATCACTGTGGTCGGGCCGACTGCGCATGTGCATGTGTGGTGTCGCTAATTGCGGTCTCGGACGGGCGGCCTGCCGTACAAATATCGCTTGGGAACCGAGTGCAACAAATGAGACCGTTTTGAGGCCCTAGGAAAACTCGCCATGGAGTCGCCATTGGCTTCGCTGCTTTGGCGCTCGCTGCGGGTATACCAAATATTCGGTGCGAATACAGACGTCGGCAAGACTGTTTTCACGACATTGCTTACTCGGACAGCGAAGGAACTCTGGAAGGATGAGCATGTAGCTTTTTTGAAGCCCGTTTCTACTGGGGCAGAGGATGAAGCTGATGATCGGTGTAAGACCCCCACTCCGAGCGCCGCTGCTGAATATATTTCGGGCAGAGGCGCCATTGACGTCAGTGAGATTAACCATGATATGCAGATTCCGGAATCTATCTTGTAGCAAGAAAAATGATCTTCTTATATCTAACGGCGTGATGAGAACAGACACATCAGTCGTTTCGCTCCAGGCATAGCCTGTAATACGTTGTACCAATATGATATCCCATGCAGTCCGCACACTGCAGCAATTGCTTCAGGAAAGGTAATAAAACTGCTATATTCGGATACAACATGCATAACATATAGTTGCTAATATAGATTACCATAACAGCCTATTCCAACAGATGACACTTTGCTAGCGAAATGCCGCGATTATGCAGCGCAATGCGCCGCCGGAGGCAAAGGTTGGCTGTTCATCGAAACAGCTGGCGGCGTTCACTCTCCAGGGCCCTCTGGAAGGACCCAAGCTGATTTGTATATACCGTTACGCGCACCATCGCTTCTTGTCGGTGACCACCGCCTAGGAGGTATCTCACAGACCATATCTGCGTTTGAGTCTCTCCGAATTCGCGGGTACGATGTGGAATCCGTTCTTCTATTCAAGGATGACACCTACCAGAACTATCAGTATCTTGTGGATTATTTTCAGAAGAATTACGGTATCTCGGTCATCAGCCTATCGCAACCGCCCGACCGACATGGAAATCCACAAAGAGATGCGGAAGCTATGGAAAAGTACTATGATGGGAAGAACTGTAGCGAAATCATGGGTCAAGTGTTAGAGACTCTGGATAAAATCCACCAAACTCGGTTATCAAATTTGGACTCGATGGCTATCAAGGCCAGCCAGCATATTTGGTACCCATTTACACAACAAAGCCTCGTTGGACCAAATGATATCATGACAATTGACTCCGCGCATGGTGACTACTTCCAGACTCTAGCACCTCTTAATCAGAGCGGCCAACCGGCCAACACACCGGTTTTACGACCTTCTTTCGATGCCTCCGCCTCATGGTGGACTCAAGGCCTCGGCCATTCCAATCCCAAACTCACTCTTGCAGCTGCATACGCCGCCGGCCGCTACGGCCATGTCATGTTCGCCTCTGCAGTTCACCAGCCGGCTATGTCCCTAGCTGAAATACTCTTGAGCGGCATGAAGAACCCCAGGCTCAACCGTGTCTTCTACTCCGACAACGGCAGCACTGGGATGGAAGTAGCCATTAAGATGGGTCTACGTGCCGCTCGGAAGCGCTACGGATGGGATACCCGTCAGAAGTTGGGAGTTTTGGGTCTTAAAGGAGCTTATCATGGTGATACCCTTGGCGCTATGGACTGCGCTGACCCGGGCATCTATAACGAAAAGATTGAATGGTACGAGGGTAGAGGGTACTGGCTGGATTATCCTACAATTCTATGTAAGAATGGCAACTGGTGTATTACGGTTGGAGATGATTTGAAGGACAGCCTCGGCGAGGGACAAGGCTATCCCACTTTAAGCGATATCTTTGATATCGGGGCTCGAGAGGCGCGTGGCGAGCAGAAGAGGTACGAAGAGTACATTGCAGCGGTGCTACAAAAGTGTAAGGACGAAGGGCGCAAGTTTGGCGCGCTAATGTTGGAGCCTATCATTCTGGGAGCCGGAGGGATGGAATTTGTGTAAGTTAACGCCAAATAACTTCAGGTCCTGTACTAACACCCTTTCGAGCGACCCCTTATTTCAACGTACCTTGGTCAACGTTGTCCGAAAGTCACCACATCTCTTCGGCGCTACTTCCCAAGATGCTTCACAAATCGCCAAAGACGACAACGAATGGACTGGGCTTCCCGTCGTTTTCGACGAAGTCTTCACCGGTCTCTACCGCCTAGGCCGCTTCACTTCCTCGTCCTTCCTAGGCGTGCACCCAGACATTTCTGTGCATGCTAAGCTTCTCACCGGCGGTCTTGTGCCCCTGTGTGCTACACTCGCGTCTGAAAACATCTTCAAGATATTCCTTAGCCCTGATAAGACAGACGCTCTGCTCCATGGGCATAGTTACACTGCTCACCCTATCGGCTGTCAGGTTGCACTGGAATCTGTAAAGGCGATGCAGGCCATGGAGGAGCGAGGAGAATGGGATTGGGCGAAGCACAAAGGTTGGGTGGCTCCAGCAGCCACATCGCAGAACGAGCACAAGCAGGTTGAAGTGTGGTCTACCTGGCCTCAGGAATTTATAAAGACTTTGTCGCACCAAGCGGATCGTGTCCTTGGTGTTTGGGCTCTAGGAAGCGTACTAGCAATCCACTTGAAGGATACCGCAGGTGCAGGATACAGCAGCAACGCCGCCGTTGGCCTCCGTGACAGCTTGAGTCTTGGAAGAGTAAACGGCGAGGGCGGTCCATGGAACGTACATAGCCGTGTTCTGGGGAATGTGCTGTACATCATGGCAAGCCAGGTTACAAGTGAGACAAGTGTGAGGCAAATTTCGGAGCTCTTAATGGAGAGTATCAAAAAAAATAAATGAGAGTACATAGGAAGTGTATATAAAGTTAATACTAAAAGCGCCTCCTATCACAGAGCGACTGCGATATGTCTATCGATATATCCTAGGTTCTTTTATTCCGAGGTAATCTTGCACGTGGAATTGGTTTGATATCGCTAGTATATACATTAATATAATAGCTCTAGAATAAGGATCCCCACATCGGGTTACGCGAGGAACATGATCTAAACTGTCGCTAACGCTTTGCCCGGAAACTTCTAAGATATTAGCAGCTTCTGACTTACACGGAAATGCAACTTCTCAATTTTCGAGGGGTGAGTTTGCTATAGCGCCTCTCGAGCCGCCCTGCACGACTAGAAAATTTGCTTGCGAGCTCGAAAGTTAGTAATCCGTTTTATCAACGATTCGGTGAATCCTCGTCCATTGTCTCCCCATACCACTTGCGTCACTTCGTCACCAATAATTACTTCCAGATGGAGCGGTAATAGTAGGAAGCTCTAAACTTTCAGTATTTAGCCCACTATCGCAGATCTTACTTCCCGGCAGTTGATTGATCAATTTTGTGGTCAACGACAAGTATGGTCGCGCCGGTCGTGGGTCTGTGGATGGAGATTTTCGCTATTATCCCAAAGACGTCAGATTGACTTCAGGCGTGCACGTGTCGGGTGTCATGTAATGTAAAGACTTGCAAACTTATTTGGTAGGTTTCTTGCCGCATTTTCAACCTTTCAACACGCTGAGGAGATTACTTCGGAACTAGATATCTACTGTTTTGAATTCATGAAAAACTTTAGGATCGTGATACATCCTAGGAGCCGTACTCTTGCGTCGAAATGGATATAGCTTGCAAAATACAACATTGCTTCGCGTTGGTCAAAATTTCACAAATTTTCCTCCATCTTAATCATGGCTAGAATCCCACACTGTAAAGTCTGAACAGCTTGAAATTCCGTCAAACCTAGCCTTCGTCTATTTGAGATATCATAAACACCGTCCTCAATACCAGAATGTTCCCCTCTCGTCCCTCTAACTTGAAGTTCATACTTCTCCGCAACACTTTCCAACAACCCAGCATTCACCAGCTTCGGGAGGCGTATATGAACGCTAGCTCTAATGGTGGTCCCCAGATTAGTCGGGCAGAAAGTCAGATAGCCGAGGTCGGGGTGGCGTGCGAAATGCATCCCGGAGTTACGCTCGATGCTGTGGAGGGCCGCCACTAGGCGGTTGTAAATCGTTGCGAGATCCGCTCCCTTTTCCATGGAAATAATCCGGAGATGGTCTTCTTCGTTGACCCAGACCAGGAAAGTCTTCTCAATGTTATGGAATATACCGCGACCCATTGGCCAGAATCTATTATGACTCCGGTTAGTGTGTCACTTTCGGCCCAAGTCGGTGCAAATGACGTTACCTATTGGCATTGGCGGCTTCGAGGAATCTATCACCTGATTTGAACAGGAAACGGTCATCCACCAGCCTTTTCCTGACTTGTTCGCTCATCCCTAGAAGGGGGTAGTAGCCGCCCTTCGTTTCACCACTGAGACTATGTTCCAACGCCCATCTTACTCTTTGTTCAATGTCCACATACTGCTCCTTGGTTAATTTGGAATTGAACGGATACTCTGCAAAGTTTCTGGCGCATCGTATCCTAGTAGAGATAATGTATTTCCCGTCTGGATCGAGATTCACGAACCCTGATGTCGGGCCGCCAAAATCTACTGCGGGTTGCCGTGCTCCCGAAATTCTGAACGGAACTTCGGCCGCTATATTGTGATAATCGTCGATGATCCGAAGGAATAACGGGGAAAAGGTAGAGTAGGACTCTGAATTAGCTGCGTAGATCCCGACAGAACTATCCGGGTGCGCGACGCCGGAACGAATAATATCTAGAAGCGTAACGCCTGACGTAGTTTTACGACCTTTGAGAAGATGGTAAATATCGGGTGTAAGATGCTTTCGAAGGAGGGAGTGGCTTGGAGAGGATTGGAGTCTATCCCAGGCGATTTCAAGTTGTGCCTCTGTAGTATCTAAGAAAAGCGCAGCTTTCTCCGGTTGAGAGTTCCGGATAGTTGAGTAAAAGTCATGCAGTAGATATACAGCCGTAGATAATTGATTAAACAGCCATTCAAAGACCCATAGAAAGGCAGGGTGTTCAGATACTGCCATCTTGTAATTTGAACCTAATCTAAGGTAAATATTGAGAGACGACATACTCGCTGGGACGCTGTATTTAAAAGAACTTCTTTACACATAGAGGTTATTTACAAGACCATGGGCCCGCTTGTGCCTTCAATAGGGTTCCAGAAAGATACCCACAAGCTTGCTATATCGCCGTGAGCTGTCGAAGAATTTCCCTGCTAAACGATTGGGTCGTACGACCGGTAGGCTGTTATATGTCATCTCTAGTCTGGTCGCGTGCGTAGGTACGACCTGGTAAGCGAGTCTTGGCATGCAACTGCTCTGAAGACCAGGATTTTTTATACGAGTTTAATCAAATATCACCGTTCAGCAGCGGCGAACGTTCGCTAGTTCAGCAAGTTTGCGACTTTACATGTGGGGCCTATCACAACATAGCTTATATTTGTGCCCCCCAAAGCTGAGGTAACGGCGACCGTCCAGAAAGTCGACTTGTCGATCCCCATCCGAATCGGATTAGAACGGAGCTTTAGGCAATCCTAATATGGGCAATCGGGCAATCCCATGGTCGTATTTGCCATATTCTGCAAGAGGTACAGAGTACGGGGTACAAAACGCCCACCCAAGGTTCAGGGCGATATTGGTAACTTTTGGGGGGAGAGTAAATGCAAAAAAACGCCCCTTTAGATTCGCCCTCGGAGTGCCCGCGGATTAGTAACCATGGAAATAAAAGACTAAACCAGCCCAATTTGTGGGAGAGCAGGCCATTCGGATATCACGGATAACCATATATCAACATATAGGCACACTTGAACTCTATGGGCCGCTCCGCCGCGCTCACTTTATCCGAACGAATTGACCTCGGAAGACCTTTTGCAAATTTGAAAGTGTGCGAGATGGGTACCTTTATTTCTGATGCGAAGCCTACATTTCAAGCGATATCGATACTAGTTGAATCAAAATCTAATGTCGCTCATCCATAACCGGATGGCAATATAACCCGTAAATTTGTATTAGAATAATCCGCCCAAATTGAATCGTTGGAAGGATTTAAATTATAAATAGGGTGCATGTCGTTTTAGGACCCCGTCCCGACGTTGAGCAGCCGGATTGTCAGAGCCTACACACAATAATGTTTCATCCGGTAAAGAGTTAGATACTTATCTGTCTAACGATATAGGAATACCCTTTTAATATTTTACCATATAATGTTGGCAAGATCCAACACAATACTTCCCGCTGGTGCGCATATTACTATTCCGCTACGTTTTCTTCTTTCTTCCTGACCACCAAACAGGAGAACGGAAGGATGATAAAGCTATAACAGGTAACGAAGCAGTGGCTTTCTCCAGATACTAAAGGCCCTCTCCCGCTCATTATGTCATCTCTTCATAAACTGCAATTCTATTTGGGTCGTAAATATTATTCAATGCAAATACAAAGATCTATAACCGTCTAAGCAGTCCCAAAAACCATGATCTATTTTAATGCAACCATAACCTATCCTTCCTTGCTATTCAAAGTATATCTCCTATATCACGAGAATGAAACAAGAAAATTTCGCCACAACCTTTCAAGCATCGGCCTCATCATCAGTATCTGGAGGACGTGGTGTTCCTTTCGGACTATTAAGCCACTCGATATGGCGCAACCGTCTTCGCACCTCGCGCTCCTTAAGCTCCTTCTTAGTAATCTTCTTCTTCTTCTTAGCCTTGAACTTCAACTCGCTATTGTCTTCAACACCACTGTTAACCGCACTGTTGACAGCGCTGCTGACAGCACTACTGCCAGGGATTGGGGTATTCAAGCCACTAGGGACTCCACTTCCAGGGCGACTATCCTCGAAACGATCGAGGGAAATGGTTGCATGGCCGCGATGGGTCACCTTCCCATCATTGACATGCCACTGCTCAGAGGCCAGGGCTCCGACAAACTCTTCATTGTGGGAGATCATGACCACACCACCTTTGAAATCGCGGATAGCAACGGCCAAGCCACCAAGCGAATCGCGATCCAAGAAGTTAGTCGGCTCGTCTAGCACCAGCAGATGAGGATTGTTCCACATGGCACCAGCGATGACGACTTTGACCTTCTGACCGCCAGATAAGGAACCGATCTCGTTGTAATTGGCAATCTCAGGGTCCAAGCCTAAGTCTTGGAAATGCTTGCTGATCACCGATGGCTGTAGCTCACGGTAACCCAGACCTTCACGTGAAGCCTCATGGTCATCGAATTCTTGGACAAGCTTGTCGAACCCGAGCTCAAGGAGTGTTTCGCGGGAAACCTGTGTGTTGTGCTTGGGTAGGAAGCCGCGCCATTTCCTACAGATCGTTAGAGAAAATGATAGGGAAAGCTAGCGGTGGTATATAACTTACACTTCGTATTGGAAGGTCTTCTTGTACTTCTGGCGACCCATAAGGGCTTCGATCTGGCGTTTCCCAAAGCGCTCCCCCAAATCGACAAATTTGTCCATCTGCTCCCGATCTTGGTCGGACAACACACGAGTTTGCTTCATATGCACCTCTCGATCGTCCCCGTTAGCATAGCGCCACTGCAAATACTGGTTAGGTGTCTTCTCGAGATGCATTTCCACGTGCTCTAGCGCATGCTGCTTGATGTAGCCAATTCGCAGATTAGGATGCTTCTCTACTTTGCCCACGTTTGGAATAACTTCGCCAGTTAGGAGTTTGATCAAGGTCGATTTGCCGGCACCATTGGGTCCAATAATGGCCACACGGGACGAGAGTGTAAGCTGGCAGGACACGTCGCTTAGGGATGGCTTTGGCGCCCTAGGATATGTGTACGATACATCGGTCATACGGATGATTGCGCGGGTGTTGGACTTGACACCGGTCAGAATACCAGGCGGCGGGAATTTGAACTGAACCATACTGTCGGATAGCGTATAGTAGCTCTTGGCTTCAGGCTTAATCTTGACGAATGCCGCCAGGTTTCCTTTATAATGGGCTAGCTTCTTGTTAGGTTCGTAGTGATAGATATCAGTAGTGACCTCATCCAAGAACCCGGAGTCGTGGGATACGATCAAGCTGGTTATTTCGGTGTGCGACTTGAGGTATTCCTCCAGCCATCTGATGTTGGCGACGTCAAGATGATTGGTCGGTTCGTCGAGAAGCAGGACATCGGCTCGCTGAAGCATAGCGCGCGCCAGAGCGAGTTTCATTTTCCATCCTCCCGAGAGAGTACCGACCTTATGCGACTGTCTACCCTCGGCACCTGGAGTAAAGCCGACTTCCTCCAAGACAGCCGAGATGCGCTCTTTACCTTCCTTAGCGATCGTGGGATCCTTGGAAACGAATTCAAGAATACTAATATCGGCATCTTCGCCTTGGTTGTGCTCAACGTAGCATGTCCGCAGAACATCCTGGGGCGGGAATCCCTCCAGTTTTCCGCTGGCAATACTCCTCATGAGCGTTGATTTACCGGCACCATTTCGTCCGCAGAGTCCATAGCGATGGCCCTTGAGTAGACGTAGATTGGTATGTGACAAAAGAAGCATGCCTCCGTAGCCTAGCGAAAAGTCCGCATTCACGATTTCAACCTCGTCGCTATCCTCCTTCTCTGGCTCACCGAACCTTCGGGCATCTTCGTCGAAGTAGTGCTTTTGCACAGCTGCGGCAACGGTTTCATGCGTGTCCGCAAGTTGCTTGAGGGACTTGACGTAGGGCGTGATTTTCGAACTGATCCGGGAAATATGACGGTGGTTAACATCTTCTGCAACCATACCGCAGACGTATGGGGAAAACAGCCTGTATGTATCTAGATCATCACCGACGAGACTGGTGTGTTTGCTAATCTCGGTGTCCACGATTTTGGCTACATCTTCAGCCGTGGTTCGTTCAACGACATCGGTCTTGTCGCTGGCCATAGCCTTATCCATGACCTTTAGAGCTCTAGTGGCGAGCTCACGCACTTCCGGCAAGGAAGCTCGGTTCATGACGTTCTTAACACCGGGTTGGAGTTTGGGTAGGAATGTCCTCGCTTCAATAGGATCGTGGACGAGCTTGGTCAAGTTTTCGGTAATGACGACAGTTCGACGTAAAACTTCTTGCGAGGTAGTGGGTGTGTTTAGAGAACGCTCGAGAAAGGGTGTCAGGAGTGCAAGTACTGGCGATGTAACGACGGCAACGAATGTGGTCATGGAAAGAGCATGGATCGCCTTCTGCAGAGTTTCAGTGGAAGGGTTCTGCATGGTATCGACAAGTAGAGGGATGCGTGGGATAACGTCGTCGTTTGAAATTAACGTCATGAGCGAGTTCATGGTTTTGACTGCCTGCTTCCCGACTTCAGCCTTGAGATCGTGCATGCCCCCCTCTACGATTGGGATGAGAGTAGCGAGCTTGGACCCCATAGCCTCCCGTAGTATGTCCTGCTCCTCGGCCTGCACTTTAGTGCTACCAATAGTCAATTTGGCTTTGTCAGCCATCCTCTGCAACAACTTGTACGCGCCCACGGTTCCCTGCCATTTTCCAGCGGCTTTGGATATGTAGGTCGTGAGCACAGGTAAAAGCCCAACCACAAGTGCCTCGGGGCTCAAGTTATCGAAGAGAGCATTCAGGCCGTACTGCGCGGCATCACGCACGATTGATCCCTTATCGGCAAGAGCATCGAGCGCACAACCCACCATCCCACCATCTTGTAAGATGAGGACAACCTCGCTGACTGGGGCCCTGGGTGGCAGGCGTTCAAAAAGGGCACCGAGTAGATTCTGGGCGCTCTCCCGGCGAAATCCATTCTTCTTGTCTGCGGCAGCTTTCTTCACCTCATCGATAACGCCGTATTGATACAGACCGCGGTGGCCGGCAGAGGCGATCAAGAGTTCACACAGGGCGTAAGCGGCATCGATAGACGCTTCGGACGACTTGGCGTTGAAAACGGTATCGACAAGAGACGACACGTCGGCATGTGAGGGGGCAGGCGCTTCGCCATCGGCAGCTACCACAGGGATAACCATCGGGACCGGTTGTTTTGTCGTGAGATCCTCCAAAGAGCTTGAGGTGGTGATGGTTTAGAGGCCTGGAGGGGCGAATGGATGGTGGGGGTTCAAGTTGAAGAAAGTTTGCAAGACTTACTCTTGGCAACGCACATTTTGGGTTAGAGCCAAAGACATGGATCCAAATCGGGCAACCAATCATATCGCCCATGTGCTTTTCCACGTTGCAACTTTGTGATGTTGGGTGTTATCAACTTGAGGTTCCGAACCAAAATATTCGGTCAAAGATCCGCTAAGGGTTGGCGTAAACGCGCAGTTTGATGCTACCAAGTACGGAGAGACTAGCAAAGAATCCATCTATATGAGTATCCAGTCGAGTGAACATGCAGGAGATGTACCAATACCTTCACAAAATGGAAATGGGTAGGTTTTGTTATTGCATGCGCCTACGAGACCTCAGGCCCGGGTTCCAGAAATGGCCTACTTACCTGGACACGGCCATACGACACCCCTCGATATCAGCTGATCCTAAATGCCTCCAGCCTCATGATAATTCAGCAGCAGAGGGTACCCAGGCTACATATGACCCAGGAATAACAATTCCGCGATGGACCGCCCGCAAAAAGATGCAGAACCACAGTCTCGCCACCGTTGTAGTACTAGTACGTACTATAGTTGCGTTAATCTTGTGTGGCCTTAGTAACCCTTCTTGTGATTACGTTGACTGTGCAATTCTACCTTAGTGAGGAGCTATTATAATATATATATTCACCCAGAAACCGTCGTTATAATAGAACAGCATATCACACTGAAACCTAAATAAGTCGAGTCGAATCTGATAGAGTATACGCATATCGCAGTTCCACAAAGCTAAATGACGAAGAAACCAAGATCGATTTATTGTCCCTAGCCCTCGACAAAAGAGACTTACTGGCCGTTACCTATTATCAGTTCGCCCGACCCGCACCAAATAGTGCAACCCGGGGGGAGCTGAAAATCTTACGAATTTATCAAAACCATGAACCAGGTTATCAATTGCCACTCGTATTACTGCACCCATACACCTAAATTGTTAAGATATTTATTTATGGCGCCACTCCCAATAATGGGTCACTAGGCCATATACAAATTAAAATACGAACGTATCGAGGGTTGGCATCTGTGGGGAAACAGCAGCCGCACACTAGTATACCGACTAACTCTAGTTAGCACTCGCTGGCGTTCTGGCGTTAAGCCGGGCCTAAAAATCACCTAGTTAAGACTCGTGTAACAGGCCAGGCGATAGCTACTTCAAAGCGGAGCGCACACGCTATCTGATCTTGCTAATTGTAGGCAATGAAGGCAGGTGACGTGAGTAAACCGACCCCACATGTGCACAGAGTATTTGATTCGCCAGCCACCATGCATACCGCCAAAAGAAACTAGAGCCCAGAGTCAAACACAACTTGCTGAGAAATAGATCATTTTTCTCAGCACAATATTGGTTTAGGGGTGATTGGGAACGGAACTATGGAAGCTATAATATTTTATAGGGAAAATAGTTCCGAACCGTTGGGCTCGCTAAGCATATTTTATTGTGTGACCTTGAAAAAATAAAGTTGACTTCTTTCCCTCGCCTACGCCTCCTTTTGCCCTGCATAACAAGCGTAATCGTACGATACTATGATAGTGGCAGGGTCGATAGTGTTTTCGGCTGCTCGCCTAGATCTCCATGAATTTGTCGATTAGGACACCCTGGAGGCGTTATATTATTTTCCCAATATAGCGCCAAGATAGCGCACTGTTGCAATATTTGGTCTCCCAACAAGCGAACGAACTAACCTTGATTTCGTACAGAACACATTACGTAGCTTATGCGCTCTAGATCCGGACACTGGGAAACTGGAGATGGCACCAGGCGTAAATTGTTATCTCCAGAGATAATCCATCGAAAAGATCTCCTAGCCTTTTTTTGGGAGGCGGTGGCCAATCCTGGTTAAGTCGTCTCTTTATCGGATAGGATTCACTGATTCTGGAACCAAGATTCGAAGATGCGAGGTGTCGCTTGCTTTTTAAGCTACCTCCATGGGTCCAGAATATGCAACGTGGTTATGCCTGGCGTGGCTTCCGGTCACACAACGCTAACTGATAGCGTAGCTGTTTAGCCAGCCGTCATATTAGTCTCGCCGTCAGATAACCTTACCGAAACTAATACTCGAGTTATAAACCCTTTTCAATACCGTAGGCGAGAAATCGATCGACAAACCTGTGTAACGATGTCATCCTTGAGCTCCGCGAAGTAAAAGGCTGAGGTATATGCTAGCATCCTTGAGCAACCCCACCCGAGAAATCAACGGCGGGTGCATGCTGAGGCGTATTTGACGATATCAGATGGAGAGTCCAAACCGCAAAACCCTGGTTCCTCGCTGGTGCCCAACTCGCCAACAGCGAATTCGCGGAAAAACAAAATTTATCTGCGTGTCTCGGTTAAAAAATCATGCCGAAAGAACTCTTGAATTATCCAGTCGTGATCAATTGCCGCTACCCACATCCTAGTACAGGATTTGAAGGTGCTTAGGTGTACAAGATTGATAAAGACTTTGAGATACGATAATTGCTAGCTCTCGACATTCGGTCGCCAGTTGTTATTTTGGTTCTCAATCTAACTCAGATACTGTAATGTCGGTCCCTAAAAATATTACTGCGCGGTTCCTCCGGGCTCAAACGATCAAGACACAGGGACAAACAAGTGGCGAACTCTGCGCTATCAATACATTATCGGTATTACCAAGTGATTATAATTGCTTTAGCGATAAATGGTTACACAAATAGCCTACAATCATATATATGGGTATATAATTATATAAACCGGGCTAGATTGAAACGATATCAGTTGACCCGACGAATTTAGACATGCTTCCTATCTGGGTATCCCCATTCGAGAACGATACCGCAGATACCCCAACTATTTGCAGCCCACGACCCGACTCGACATCAGTAAGCATCATGCATCACCGGAAAATCGGATAATCGAAAAAGGAAGCAGTTAAGAAACATTTACAATTACCAAACGAAGGACGACTTCCATTTGTGATGTCTGGGTACGAGACCACGGCTGCCCAAGAAGAAGCATAGGGTGAGAAAAAGCGAACGAGTTTCCAAAACAGTGATTTGAACGCGAGCGACGAGTGGATGAGAAACCAGGATTGCTGACGACAGCTTCAAACTTTCGCGCGGCCCGAGAATAGACACTGTGTGTGGCCATAGCTTCATCCTCAATGCATAGCAGTTACCTATCATTCTGTCTATAAAAGGGCGCCGTCATGACCGACAGTGGCTCACCTTTTTCTTCAGTCGCCACCGGACTTCGTCGATTCAGAGGCCCCGAGCAGGAGTTCTTCACTCACCGCTTCAGTCATTCTTTTCTAAACTGAATACATTCATTCCTTCAAACTCTTGACTCGTTCAGACTTTCGTTTACTCAAACCGCCATTCACTTAGACTTTCATTCATAAATTCCTTCAGGATGCATTTCTCAACTCTCACTGGCGGCTCGGTCGTCCTTGTCCTTGCTGGTATCGCGGATCTCGCATCAGCACACTGCGTCTTCGCCGATGCATATGGAAACGCTGCGCCGGGTGTTCGTGGTTGGGGTCTTGGATTCGACCCAACCACTCCCCGAAAGGGCACCTATCTTTATCCTCAGCAGAGAGATGTAGCAGTTTTCAGCAACAAGGTGGTGCACGATGCATGGTGGAAGGGTTATAACCCAAATGGCTGCGGATGCTCAGTTACGTCCGTTGGTCAATGCTATCAGAAAAACGAACCCAAAAAGTGGTTCCCCAAATATGGCGTCTCGGATGCCCAAAGAACCTGGTTGTTCAGCCAGGTTACTCCGGCTCAGGGTTATATCGGTGTGAAGAAGTACGCCGACTATTTGGCATATCTAGAATGGAAAAAGTCCACGAGAACGTGCTCCGTTACTGGGAGAAAGGGTCTTAGAACTGGCTTTCCCAAGGTTACCGCCGGGGGTAATTTATACATTATGGTAATTGCGATTCCGATATCTCACAACCCCAAATCTCAAATATAATATGCTAACTTAAACCTCGGTCAGAATTACCAAATCAATATCGATGGTGCAGGCCCGTTCAAATGTAAGGTTGATTTCAAAGGTGTCGGGCAAAGCTGGACCATGCCTCTACCAGTCACCAAGAACTGCCCCGGAGACGCACACTCCTTGGATTGGTGGGGTATCCAAAAACCGTGCTGGTTTACAGTCAAAATGCCAGCCAATCTCAATTGCCAGGGTGTCTACGGAGGAAAGGGCGAATACAAAAACGTTTGCTTGGTTCGATGTGAGAACAATGCTGCTAACGGCCCCTTCGGTGGCTGCGTCCCCTTCCAGCAAATTAAGCCTGTCAAGAAGATTGTGACGAAGACGAAGAAGGTTACCAAGCCCAAGAGTACTGGCAAGCCCAAGACTCCTCCAAAGCCTCCTCCTCAAACCAAGAAGGTGCCCCCTAAGACCGTCACTAGCGTCAAGAAAACCTATGTTACCATCACCAAGGGTGGTGTTAAAGTTGTCTCCACTGCCACGAAGATCGTCGTTGTTACCAAGGTCGTCGATCCACCACCACCACAGCCAACTCCCGATACTGAGGACGAGGAGGAGGAGGAGGAGGAAGAGGTCGAGGAGGAAGTGGAAGTTTACGACATCGATGAAGAGCTTAAAGATCCTTCTAAGAATGATGCCGAAAAACCCGCCCCCAAGCCTGCACCAGGTACCAAGACACCGACCAAGGAAGAACTTGAAGCTGCGCTCGGTGGAGAAAAATTCGACGAGGAGACCCTTAAGAAGCTTAAAGAGGAGAAAGTCAGCGAGGAAGGCAAAGCGGCTCTCAAGGATGCAGCCAATGATAATGACGACACCCCACAAATCGAGGAGAATATCGAAGATGTCCCAAGCTACTCCTATTAAAGCAAGTAGGATGCTTCGCGGTATCAGGGTGCCTACCCGCCATAGAAGCACACATCATCAAGAATGCTCTGGGGATGGAGTGTTGGAAATTATCTATTAGGGCTAGTTTTGTTGTGCCGGGACTAGGTTTTGTTGTTGTCACCGGTTTACGAGACCAGTTTTCATTGGAAACTTGGGAACTGCTATCAACAACGAGCATGTATGCATTTACTAGATACATATAGGAACTAGTTAACTCATGAATTCGAAAAATTGGAAAACGAAATCCTGACTTTGCACAGCGGTGTTAGCTTCGATCCTCCAATACGTTTCGTTCTCTTAGGTTGTCTTGGGAGCGGAACAAAGTCCGTCCGCATTAAATCTTCGTCTAGATTGCCCCTCAAAGTCCTAGGGGGGTTCGAGGCTATAAGCTATGCTAACATCTCGCCGTCGCTAAGTCGCACATTTTAGTTAGAAGATAGTTCACTTGTATCCTAATATAATGGTTGTCAAGGAAATATGTACTCACATGTCGCCCCAGATCCTCTCCCCTCTCTCGAACTCCATCAAACTCAAACCTGGAAATAGCCTCCTAACATCATGGGGCATTGCCCTCGATACAACAGGTGCATAGTGCCTGAGAATCGTTCTAACGAATTCCACGACAAAGTAACAGGTATGTTGGTTGGTAAAGCTGAGGCTGTCCGATGCTGTAACCGAAATAACCTGGATGGTAGGGAGTTTTCTGTGCATACGATAATACGTTTGAAGGTATATATCGCAATTCCGGAGGGCTGCTTCCTTTTCAGCGGTGATATTGCGAAGTTGGCGGGTACGGCTTGGAAGAATACGAAGGTATCGTAGCGTTGCGAAATACGCACCCTAGTATTAGCTTCAGTTAGTGGATCATTTTACTCCAGCGGGGAGGATCATGGTTAATTACCATAAATGCGTAGTCATCGGTTTGTAGGGCGAGTTGCTGCAATTTCGGCCACAAGAAATAGCGAGGCCCAACCTTGAATAGCTTGAGTATGCACGAAATAGTATGCGGTCGAACATCGGGGTCAGGTGACATGCATTCGAGCCAGAGACTACGAATACTTTCCCTGTGCCGCTCAAAGACTCGTGGGTTGATCTCTGATCCCAGGGCTTTGCCATCGGTGAACCGTACGTGTAGTATTTCGAGAGGGGGTAATTCAACGAGTACAGCTTCTATAGTCGCCCATTCACACGAACGTACCAGCTGAAGGACGCGGAGGTGAGGGACATTTCCTGAGATATCTCGTAACAAGCGATCCGCGCCGTTGCAGTGGTCAATTCGGATGAGCACTATATTTTCGAGATTTAATCTCTGCGTCAGAGTTGGACCTCCCATACTAAATAACGCATCAAAGCTTGGAACGCGCCGCAATCTCAGCTGTCGGAGGGCTCGAAAGTGTATCAGCTCTCCCCCACCGTCTGGATCCCCTACAAACAATCTTAATATCTGAGCCGTAGCACTGTCGTATTGGTTACGGCTATTGACGTTGGCCGACGAATCCTTTTCTAGTTCCTTATAGAGCTCACTTTTTTCATTGAAGGAAAGGTAAAGACTTTTCAGGCTATCACGGTTCCGTTTCAGGACGTGGTACATAAACGCGAATGCTTTGGATACTGCGACCTCCTTTTCGCCGAGATGGAAGCCCAAAGATTGAAGATTGTTAATCGAGAATGCAAATGGCATTATATCAACCACTTCATCCATAGTTGACAGGTCTAGGTGGGATAGGTTCCGCTGTGTGGTTAATAAAAGGGCTGCAGTGTCTGCGCCTATACCTTCTACAGATGACAAACTAAATGCGTATCGTTAGCGTCAATGGTAGCACATCAGAGGTTTCAACTCGGAGTTCGCAAGCACCTAACAGATCGTAATTGGTTCGGTCTCAACTTTCGTAAGAGAAGTCGAAAAAGGAGGTCTTCTGCCGCTTTTAAGCCGGGAGGAGGAAGCTGTCGGGTGGAATTGGTAGGGGTGTCCTCAATGTCTTGAATTATATCGATCCGCTTAATATGACTGAGGGCGTGCTCGGAGGATGTTAGAATAGTCTCTAGGCGCGCCAGAGCAAACCCCGAGGTCCTGTTCCAGCGAAGCACGAGATTCCGGTACAGGAGACGAGCAGCTACGCTTCGAAGGCTAGAGCATGTTAGAGCCACTGCTTTAAGGGATTCAGAAGCTAACTGGGCGTATTCTGTTAGCAGTTTATATCACGTAGTAGGCTAAGCGCCGTGGGGTTCCTACATATGAAAGTATTGCAGCGAGAGTCTCTGGCGGCAATGCTGTCAAGGACACACGGGATACAGTGTCCGGAACAGTGAGTTCGACATGTTGTGTCCACTCCCGTGAAGCCATCGATAGACCTTGCGTGCTTCGTCCTTATTGTAAGTGGTTCTTAAATGAAGCTCCTCAACTGCTCAGCTTGATGCGAATCGACGAGGATACGATCAAATTGCAGTGGTGATGGCCTTTGTTGTGATTTCGGACGCGCTGGCTTCCGAATCGATCCCACAACGCACAATCTCCAACAATCTCCACAATTGATCTTTACCGTGGCAGACGTGATATCGCAGCGTAAATTCGACCGTCGTAATAAGGGTGCTAATGTACTTCGTTTCACTCAAGATACACCTCAAAGGACAATCTCGCAAAGGGTTTAAATTTGTGAATCTCTTCGCTGAATAACTAGGCTTGAAATATAATTGCGAACGAACTTGAGGACGAAAGCACAAGATATCGGGAACCTGGCCGGTAGATCTACTAGTACAATTGTTCGAGAATCAACTGCACGTAATGTCTTTTGCATTTGCCCCGCACGGCTGAGAGTTCCGCATTCAACTCTTGACCTACCGTCTTGTTGGAATCTTGAATATTAGCTCCTGAACATACCAACCCAACCAACATTCAAACCCGATCGTCCTTGGTCCATCTAGATCTAGCCCTACTTTCGTAGGTGGTAGTCGGTAGGTCCTTAACCATCACTTCTTACCGTAAAGGAACAAGTCCTACATCGAACTCCATCCGGTGCACCGGTGGGCACCACATCGAGTTATGATAACATTGATGTTATTAGCACGGCGATGGGATTTTGGTAAATGAGTAGCCTTCAAACGGTATAAAATCTCCTCTGGCTAGAATACCAGGGAGACGGGGCTTTTGGGTATATGCGTATTATATTTGCTGGCGACGCCGACACATGCTCCAACCTTGACCTATGAACGCGTTGTCGGATTCGAGGCAAAATATGGAGTTTAAGATAGATGGAGAGATACACTTCTAGATGTGAAATCTGCTGTTAGACACCCGAAGAGGGGGGCAAGGGAGGAACAAAAGCCTGGGGTTTCTCGGGGAAGAGTAGATACGACGGCCTAAGCAGCTTGAAATTTAGTTTCAGTGACTTCTTGTAAGTTTGTGTTGCGGGACGAAATCTAGCATGCCGTCGGTCGCAACACATCTGTACGCTGCGGTATTGCTGCAAGCTATGCAGCCACGGCGCTTGTGCTGCGTTGCCGATGCTGTTCAATGCAACTGGTTCTTAAAGATGGCATGTAACTGTTCTTCAGCATCGACGAATCGGCTGTTATATTCACTCTTGGGGATTGGAACAATCTATATACACATGCAAATATTCCGCAATACCATGGATTTTAAAGCCTCGTATCGATATTTCCAAAATGAGATTTCCACGGATCCTGGAAACTTTGTTGGATCTCAGGTTCGCTAGTCAAGTTAGGGGAAAGCCTTGTAGCCGGGCGGGGTACGGCAACACCGCGCCAGGCAAGAGCCTTCCGAAACATCTTTAGCTCTGTTGGCCGAGGCGAAACCTGTGGCCTGATATTTCATGTGTCGTGGTTGATCAGTGGGCAGCTTTGACCCACTTAGGCTGAGACCATCTATTCGAAATGCCGCAGAGTGGGGCCAGCATGGAGGAAACATTGAATTCGTGAAAAATCGGTGGACCCTATATCGCATTTTCGAGTCAGCACAGTGAAACATGATATTGAACCTTAAATCCGATGCAGAATCATATGGGTGATCCCTTTACGCTCAGTTATAGACCAGCTCTAGATATACTAGATCTAGATGTATCAATAAAATATTCGTATTCGCGTTAATGCCTATCTTTTCCTGCTTGATATCTTCTCACTAATTGGTGGGAAAGGGATGTAACATCAAAGAGTGTGTAGAGCTTTAGAGCCTAGATATCAATTGATAAATCGCGGAATAACTGATGAGAGCGAACCGGTGCCAGGACCTTGCCTGTTATAACGTTAGTGTTGATCGACAGAACTAAACTGTCCAAGGCTCTTATTTAATAGCGGAAAGAAATATTACAAAGAGTAAGAAGGCCGATGTTACCAAGACTTTAGTTAGCTATCGATGCATCTGCAAGAGAAAGTTTTGTGTTCGTTGTGGCGGCTTAAGCAGCCAAATTCGGCTCAGAAGTGTATGGAGCAGAAGCAGGACAAACATCATTTGTTGTCTGACGTCTGTGCGCGCTGGTATCAATGGAATCTCAAATCTTGCTTGTACAGGTCTCAAACCCCTCGAAGGATGTTTGGTAGCACAGACTCTTGTATCGAATAGGTTAGCCTTCGATCTGGGCATCGTATCGACGCTCCTCTCGTCCAAGGTTTCCCATCCTCAAAATCTTGGAGACTTTGCCTAAGCTAGGATCCCCCCTGCTGGGTCCTGTGGACGCCTGCCCTGAATCAGGACCAAGCACACATTAGCGAGGAGAATATATTCCCTACAATATTCCCAAATTCACAGCTTCCTCAATTTCTTTTGTCATACTTTTAAGCCTCAATAAAAACGACCTATAAACAGCTTGTAACGGTTCAGGACGAAGATATGTGTTAACAAGATCGATTTGCATTCTGGCGGCGGAGGGGGTGGATTTCTAGTTCAACTACGACCCGTAACGTTATAATTTCGAATCCAATTTTCAAATTTCAGCAACGGGACAAAGACCGAGACCGACAAAGAGCGGTTGTCTACAACTAGTTCATTATGGGTAGCCCACCACATCCTCAGACGGACGCGGATAGAGAGTTCCTCAAGGCTCTTTTCCCACTTTTAATGCAGAAGAATTTCCCCGAGGACTTTGAATTCCCCCTAGTCGTAAATCCCAATTATGTTCCTCCCGTCAATACCTTTTATTGCTTGATAGTAGGTGTGGTATTCTGCGTTCTCACATCGGCCGTGGTATGTCTACGGTTATGGGTAAGAAGTCGAGGCGTCTTCGGGATGGATGATTGGGCTATGCTGGCGTCATATGTAAGTTGGATTAAGAGGCACCCGTTGTAATCCTACCAATCCAACGCCGACTGGTCTTGCTAACAGGGGTCTAGTTATTCTATTGCGTTTTGAGCGTTATAAACCTCACAGCCGTTTTTGGGAGCGGGCTTGGGTTTCACCTTTATGATCTTTCGGCGACGGATATACGATCTTTCTTAATCGTAAGAACTCGACTTCGTAATCTCAGTTCCATGGCCTCTTCAGCGTTCTCATCACTAATAAGTGTGTTCTTTAGTTGGAATTCCTGCACGTCATATTTTTATTCTGCACACTACATCTTTGTCGATGTTCCATCTTACATCTCTTCCTCCGACTCGCTCATTTACAATCCCGCAGACAACAAATATACTTAAAGGTCGTCTTGGGTCTCTCATATGGGTTTCTAGTCCTTTGTGTCGTCTTCGAAATAGCGGAATGCGGACCTCCTGAAAGAGGATTTGAGCTCGCCTCTCAGTTCGACGGCACCTGCTTAGGCTCTCGATCTATGTGGCCTTATGGCCTTCTTATCGCCGGCCATATCGTATTAGACGCCCTTACTATCTTCCCACCATTAGTCGTCCTAGCACGTCTGCCGCTCGCGCCCGGGAAGAAATTCAATCTTATCTTCCTCCTTATTCTGGGAGTGTTCACAATGGTGTTCAGTGGGGTCAGATTATATGTCTTCTACCAAATAATGCTGGATTCGTTCGATCTTACATGGAACGCCACCGGGGTTGCATTCTGGGGTATTCTTGAGAGCAGTTTGGCTGCGATAATTGTATCCCTCCCAGCACTTAATCAAGTCATGATTAAGTTCTTCAGACAAATCTACCGTGGCGATGACGGATCAACACCTAGAACGGTGAGCACGAGACGCGGAATCAGCATCTTCGAACGTAATTTTATTTTCCAAGGACCTACGAAGTTCCTTAGCTCTTCGGCTGACGGAACGGTATCAGGAGGCGTACCGGACTACGTAGAGCTCGGTGAAGTCGACAAGCAGTCAAAAGAAGCGCCCCCGACGACAGAGGTCCCCGTTCGACAGAGAACTACTAACGACTCATATCCGGACATTACTGTCGACAGAAGCTTTTATCTGGGTGATGATCCCGAGTCCGGCCATAACTCTGCGGAACATATTACGAAGCCCACCAAAGCCCAGGCGGGCATTCGACGGCCGTCTTCTCCTACAATATCTTATGCAGCTCGACAACTGATGAGCAAGCAATAAACACATATCTCCTTTAATTCGTCCAATCTTAGTTTTTTTTTTTTTTTTACGGCGTTATTACACATTTACGACACCCAGGGACATGCATAGTACAGCGGATTTCCTTTACGATGCTTATAGCCCGCTTCGATATTAATTTTTGCGCGTACAGCCTGTTAAAATGTTCTTCGGTTTTTAGCGATATATATATAGGTGGTACAGTGATTTAATGAACATCCCATAAACGACCTTACCAAACCAACCATCCTTCATCAGAACCGTTGGCGTACCATCATGATATCATGATATCAGCATTTCTTAGGGACCTGCTCTTTTAACTAATCCGGGTCATGGTTAGCGATACGGTTTAGGTCACCTTTGGATTCGGTCCGGTAGATAAATCATGATTAGTAGTCTTTGTATAGTTTTTAGATAGCCTCGAAGCAAAACGCCAGAGATAAACTCAAGTTATAAACTTACTTCATTGCCAACTCCCTACATCATCCGATTTACATATGGTGATTTCCCTAGGAGATCTCGAAACTGAACTTCGACCCTACAACCGGCTCATTGTCATAATATTGCCACGAGTATTTAGGTATAGTTGGCTAGCCTGCAAGGCACACTGGGGACGAGGTTGTATCTTGGGATAGTATGAATTGATAGTTCTCAACCGAAAAGGAAAAGAGATATCGAGACGCTAATATGTGGAATTTGAATTCAAGAGCGCGTACGCGTAACGTACCATCCCAAATGGCACACCACATTAAACTACTCGACTTCCATATCTGCGGACCTGTCGTTTGGTACAGAATGTGTCGCTGCGGGTGGCCCGCCCCGAGAAGGAAACCTCGACCCGTGTAACAGCTGCAAAGCAAACTAACGCTTCAAACCCTTCAGAAACCTCCAAGCCTTTGACCCTCTATGGGTCTAAGGGAACCTCTTCTTTAAGAAAGAAAAAGGGCAAAGAAAATAAATTAGAGCACGTAAGGTAGATGCGAATATATTGCTGGGTTCGTAGAATATGCTGATCCAAGCGTGTGGGTCGGCCCGGGAGACATGAAGCGAGCTGGTACAGTCGAACAAATGGTTGGATGTTCCAGCATCCATAACGTCGATGGCCTTCCATCACGGTCAGCGTCATATCAATGTCTCAATGTGATAGATATCTCATCTTACCATATTTCAACGACACTCAGTCTGCCAGTTCAGATTATAGCAACATCTTCTTCAATTTCCGAATGGGATTTCTCTTTTTCTTTGGCGAGATCGGCTCGTTGATAGGTTCGTATCCTTTCTTCTCTACTAGGGTGGTTTTCTCATTCTGGTACTTCGGCTCCTTCTTCAGACTAACACTCCTGCTGAGCCCCGATAATTGATTCTTTAACTTTTCGGTAGGGCCGGTAACCCCTTGCTTGTTCTCTTTAGACTTTGATCGGCTCTTCTTTTTGCCGAAGATTAGGTCTTTAATAATGGTTTTGACCTTCCCAATGAAGCGCTTGTAGATGAAAGAGATACTGAAGAAAGATTTGAACCCCATGGCTGTAAGCTGGAAGATGGCCCGGTCACATTATAATGAGGAGCTTGGTTTGAAAACGGAGGGCGATCTTGAACCATCTTATACCTGCCCAACCCTCCATTTTTTCCTCATTCTCTCCTCACTTTTCGTCGGGTGGGATATAATTCAATGATTTTATCGAGGCGGAACGAAACGGAGACACTAAAGTAGATTTGAGAAGTGGTGTGGATGCTAGAGCTCACCTCGGCTACCTCGCTATCGGAGAATAAAATACCCAGGTACAACTGACACAGATCGACCTCGCTGCCGCAAAACAGCATGAGTAGATACTTAAGTAACCAGGCCTTTGGTATTCCGGATATCCTTTCTATTGGCTGTCGCCGCCAGGAATAACCAATTTGCTTGTCGTTGGTGTGCCCTGCATGCCACATGGCGTTGGCGCTAAGCCCTGTTTGGCAGCCACTACGGGATGGAGATACCCAAATTGCCCGACTATCGCGATGGAATATGGGTCTGGAACCCTGTGGCTTTTTAGCTGAGGACTTTGAGACATTTAAGATACAGCGGATTTCAGCGAGTTTGCGGAGAGGTGACAAGCTTGCCATCTACAAGAGACTACGAGATGGTTAAATTCTGCGTCTTGGATCGCTAGCCAAGCATCGCCGAGGTTACAACAGCGCATCGGCGAGATTCCAAAGTCCTGGATTCGATCGAATGCGGTAGCTAGACGAGCCTATTGGCTGGTTTAGCTTGGATATTTAAGGTTCCATCTAGACTTCCGTTCCATCTAGACTTCCGTTCCCACAAATTACAATCGAGGCTGCCTAGGCACTTTGGGGCAAATTCTCGGCCTTGCTATTAGTAGTTCATAAGATATTATGAATAAACCTATGTCTTTCCGACCAGCGCTTCTTTGTTTCTAAGAAACGATCTTACTTAAGCTCTATCTATTGGCAATGCCGATTGGCTCAATACGAGTGTGTCCCGCGCAGTTTTCGGGCAAGATGTGTTGACTTTGTGGTAATTTCCTGGCTTCCCAAAACATCAGTCCTGTGCTCGCTGGCGAGGCGAGAAGACTCCAAGCTACCGGTGAGCCATCTGCTTCGCACCAACGACAAACTGTTCCGACTCGTTCTAGAATACGAATTGTCACCCCTCAATCAATATGCGATTTCTACACCGGTTGGACTGTAGACTTGCCGATAGGATTCGAAATCCAGACGGGGATTGCCAAGACCGCGTCTCGCCGAAAGCGTGCTGATTGTCGCTTAGCTTGAACCGTCGTCGCGTCGTGCGCTTTGGTTGAGCCCCCTCACGAATGTTTGGGCGCAATTGCGGGATCCAGTTCTTTCAAACCTCCCTTTTCATCTTCCATTCAAGCAGAGGGCTATAGCTAATTGCAACGGCATCTTTTTCCTCGGTCGCGATCGATCATACATTGCCAACGACTCCATAAAATCCCCCTAATTGAACGAGAATTCCGCAAGATGACGTTACCAGCAGAGCTGCCCGGCATTGGCCTACCGTTGAACTATGAAAGCGAAAAGGCATTCCCCCATGGATTGCTATCTTACTGGTACGCCTTTGCTTAATAATATTTTTCGATTCCTGCCACCAAAACTGACGGCCCTCGTAGTCCTCTAGTCATGACCCTGCGAGAGCTTAACATGATCAGAGCTATGAACATGACGACCGATAAGCCGGATTGGACTACGAAGATTCATGATGCCACAATCGTTGAGAAGTGGAGATCGGAGGTAAAGAGTCAATTGGATTTCACTGATAAAATGTTTGATTGGGTAAGGAGCAGCTCAATCGCTAGTTCTGGGTAGTGTGGACTGGTTGCTGATATCTCGCGAAAGTGCTTGGAAGAGTTGAAAGACAAGGCCCAGCAATTCCAGAAGGAGGGGTTCGTTATAGCCATCGACGGCGACGTTTGCAAGTCCGATACACTTATATCAGAGGAAACCCGGCTTAAGATTGTCGAAGCGATCAAAGTTCTCGAAGATATTCCAGAGAACCAAAAGGATTGGCATCCTGGGTCAGATGATTTGGTCCTCGACCTTGTTCACCCGTCCCTATTCCCTCTAGTTTATGGCAGGTCCCGAATCCTGGAGGATAAGGTTATAACCGTCGAGAACTGTTTAGAGAGCATTGGCATGGGTGCATTGTTAGAGCCAGTGGGAGATGCCGTGAATGTATCGAAGGCCAAAGGCAACATCATGATCCCCCATGCCTGGAGCAAGATGTTCCAGTGGCTTCCAGCGGATATCTCACTTCAGGAAGCAGACGGGGAGAAAACCGTGAAGTGAGCGACCCCGCTGCGAGAAACTGAAGCCCTGCTAGTATGTTACTAACAGCACCCCTAGATTCGATAGCTACATTAACAATCTTCACCCTCGCCACACCGATATCTACCACCTCGTCGAACAGGTCATTGGGAAATCCATTCCCCTGTGGAACCAAACTCTTCTTGGAGCTTCAACGATGAACTCTACCGAACTCAGGGTACCATGGGGTATCGAATATGGCTTCGACGAAGAAAGTGTGCCTGAGGATATATACTCCGATGATGACGATGAAGATGAGCGATGGGACAAAGCGGAAGAGTGGAAGCAGGAGATGAGGGAACAAAACGTTGTCCAGCCTGAGGCTCCGGACTACAAACCCTGGGCGGGCCGTGTCAAGGACTTCGAAGGAGAGCTAGACCTTTGGAAAGAATATAAGGATAAAGGACTCCAGGTTATCGTCAAATTTGCTTCAATTCACCTGACGCCCGAGAAGCCAAGGTACTCTGGTGGTTCTTGGCATTTCGAGGGCCAATTGGTAAGCCAGAAGTGTTCAGACTCCAATACTAGAAGGGTACTAACGGGGCCGTTTCCCAGAACGATCACATCGTCGCAACGTCAATTTACTACTATTCCAACGAAAATATCACCTCGTCGTCCCTCGAATTCCGCCAGGAAGTCAATGTAGAGGAATCGATAGACTGGGGCTATGCGCAGAATGAGCATGAGTTCATGAACCCCCTATTAGGTATCAAAAACGAGGAAGCCGCGATCCAGACTCTCGGCGAGATCCACACAAAGCAAGGACGCCTTGTGACCTTCCCAAACACCTTACAGCATCAAGTCCAGCCCTTCGAACTCGAGGATAAAACGAAACCCGGCCATCGAAAGATCCTGGTGGTATTCTTAGTCGACCCTCATACTCGGGTGATAAGTACCGCGAATGTACCGCCTCAGAGGAAGGATTGGTGGGAGGAGCTGCTAAACGAAGATTCCGGGAAGCGACTCAACCGCCTGCCTCAGGAGCTGCGAGATATGATCGTTAACAATATCGACTTTCCAATCGAAATGGAGGACGCGAAGAAATTGAGGCTCGAGCTGATGGAAGAGCGGAAGACGTTCGTCAAGAATCAGAATACACAGCTAGAGCGGAATATCTTCTTCTTGTGCGAACATTAATCGTACGAAAGATAATTCACTAAAGCGCGAGCATCTGTGGGTCTGTGTGTGTAGTTGTTTGATCGTGTATATACCTATCTAGATCGCTTCCAATTCGAGATGGTTCTTGTGAGGAGAATTACGTTGTTTTGAAGCTGATTCCCAAAATAACTCATGACGTCGGTAAATGGTGATCCAACGCTAAATATGTACCTCCCGCCACAGCAAGGGCATCGTTACACTGCATATCCTCATTTCGCAGAGCGCTATTCTTGCTTACAAGGCCCCTGAACTCTGGTTAGATTCGCACGAACCACATCTTTCTCAACATTCGTCAATTTGCCAGACAGATTGTAAATCTACAACAATTACAGCAGATCTCCAAATATCAGGATATAGATGAGCATGAGAGAAATCTACACGAAATTTTGGACTTTTAAATCTACATCCACCAATCCACCATAACACTCTGCAAGGGACCATTCTAAGACCACGATTCAAAATGTCTCGAGGTGCTGCGAAGTGCCAGCTGAAACTCCCTGTGGAATTCGGTTAAGTCCTGGGCAAGGCTTATTTCTCAGCTGGCCAACCCCCTTCATTCCCCAACGTTGCAACGTCATGCAAGCCGCAAACCGCGATTTGAGCTGGCAAATCCCGTCGCGTTACTGGTTAGTTTGGGTAACAGGGTGACGGTGATAATGCGCAAGGAACGTGATGATCAGACTCAATTATTATCGTGGGCAAAAGCCGGCTTCCGGCGGGCAAGGCAATATATAATGCCTCCTTTCTCCAATAAGGGCCCTCCGGGGCCTACACTCGCATTCCAGTATCTCTTTTCCCAGAAGTTAGCACTGGCGGAATAACCTGCAGAGAAACCACGAACTTCAAGCTTCCACTCAAACCTAGAATTGCCTATTTCGAAATACCACAAAGCCAACGCAAAATGGTTCACTCCAAGGCATATCTGCTGCTCGTCAGGTTAGTAGACAGTTCTCCCCCCAGATACCCAATGATGTTCATACTAACTCCTTATCTGCCCTGAAGCATCCTCACGGCCACCGTATCTGCCCAATCATCGTCCACATGTACCCCCTTCAGCGCCCCAGCAGGAGCCTGCCCCACAGCCTACGATTCCTGCTGCGCCTTCCTCTGCGCAGAAGCTCAAGTACCATTCGGCGTCTGCCAACCCACCGACGGCACCGGCGAGTTTGCAACTTGCACAGCCTGCGCAGGAGGCCCTACTACAGAAGTGACCACCACAACTACCACCGACGCAGCGACTAACACTGCAACCGACACCATCACGACCGACAGGAGCACCAGTACTACGACTATGACTTCGACCACCACTACTTGCGGAAACGCGACTAGTAGTTATACCCTTTTGCCTACTCCTACTTATATCTCCGGTGCTTCAGAGGGTTACATGCTCTTGAACGGAGCTCTTGCGTTGGGCTTGGTTTGCGCTGTGTTGGGAATGTGAATTCTGTCTCAGTTCTTTCTAAGATCAGGATCTTATCTCGTTTCTCGCTTTCCTTCAATCACGCTCTTTAAGCTGTCTCTACTCGGTTGCATGTTTTTACTAAGTCGTCTCCGAGTATACTTAGCCGCCGCTTAGTTTGTACTCAAGATCGTGAGCTCAATACATTAATATCTAATACACCGCTAAACGATTTGAATGGTTGAAGATCCAACTCCACAAACATATAAAGACCGTATCAATGAAATATGAAATGAAGCTCATAACGCCATGCGACCAAGCCCACTTAGTAATAAATCCCGGAAAAACAAACTAAGAAGAGAAAAGAAGAAGATCCCATTACTCTATCTGGCAAAGGTATGTATGTACAATCCTCGTAGACGACAAAAGAAAACAACCTAGTTAGAAAAGAAACCGAATGACGTCCCAGATTCAGCACCGGTGCCCAGCATATCCCTCTCTATCTCTTTCACCTCCGTCTCCGAAACTTCATCAATATCATCATCCTCCAAATCCAAATCCTCAATCCGTTTTTGCGCTACCGCCACCTCACTACTTCCATCTCTGAAGAATGGATGACTCGGAACAAGCGCTTTACTCTGACAGAGGTAACCCATCGGGGTATGGAGGAAGTCCTGCCCTTTACGCTTCAGGGTCAGCCATTCTTGAAGAAACGACAACGGCTTCCCAGTGAAAACGGCAGCCTCGGCCATTATGCTCTCTTCCAGACCCCCGTTGGTCAAGTCAAGGTAATCCTTGAGGTCAGCAGCGTGCTCGAAAGGAAAGTAGAGCCTTCCAGCGACAATACCCAGCTCCACAGATAACTTCGGTGGCGGTGCCCAGTTCTCGGGAAGTGGCGGAATGGACAAAAATCTCAGAGTATCAAATTGAGCCATCTTGCGAGTTATGGGTGCGGCGTAGGTGATGAGGTGAACCGGAGATTCCCGAGACCTATTATTGACATGCGGGATCAAGTATTCAGCCTCTTCTGGCGTAACAATGATGGCGATATTGGTTGTCGTGCTAATCAGAATCCAGTTGACCGGTCGCTAGTAAAGAATTTACTGTTAACCACAAACCTTGATCATTTTCTGGAGGAATACCACATACCTGAAAGTTATCATTGAACTTTGTCGAAATCGGATGAACCGTCTTTGAAAACTCTATCGACGAATACAAGTACCCAGACGTAGCGTTGTGATCAACAGCATACTTCTCGCCTAAGGAACAAGTCCTTCGAATTGCCAGGAACGCCGGCTCATACCCCCCCGTACCGACCAGCGCACGACCAGTATGAACAAAAGTTACAAGATCCTTGTGGAGACCTCCAAACTTGTAGGGCGTGTAGTGGATTGGCTTTTGAACCTCCCGTACAGATTCAATCTCAAAGGCAACTTCACGTTCTTGCTCAACCTCTTGAAGTGCGGACCCATGTACCGCCTCTCCCGTATCCTGGAACCCTCTTCTTCGGATCTTCAACTCGTCCATGAACTTTCCAATCTCATGGGAAGGGTGCTGTATTGTTGTACTCGCTTTCTGGCTTTGCTTCGGCTCATACATCTGCCTGAGGGTCTGTTGTTCAGGTTGTCGGAGAGTGTCAAGATAATCCCTTAATTGTGCAGGATCCTCAAGGAACCCCGGGTTGTCAGAAGCAGCCTGGATTCTGCGGCAGAAGTCCATCCCCTGAGAAAAGTATAAGGGCTGCAACTGCTCTATTCCAGCGCAGGTCTGTTGCAACAACCAAGTTACAACGTCCCGAGAATCGATAGGTTCATAGAACTGCTTTTGCTGCGTATCGACAATACTCTGGTGAACTTCTGGAGGCGCAAAGAACATAATGGATTGTGTTGTACCAAGTTGTCGAAGCCTCATGGCAGCTATCAAAAAGAAACTTCAGTTAGCACTCTCAAGAAAACGTGGGAGGGATATAATACCTTGAACTGTGTGATCCTTCGTCTGGCTAAGACCAAGGGTCAGCGCACCCCGAGCATAAAGCGGCATCTTCAGATCCGTGCCTCGGGTATGCGATTCATCAAGATAAATAAGACATTCTCCAGAATCCTCAGCATAAGGCGTAGCAAGTAACGGAACGTTGCTGTTATTACGGTAGAGCACAAAGGGTTTGTTGAACTTGTCGAAGTATATTGCCGCTGGAGCCGAAGCATCGATAGACATCCACATCTTCACGAGCTGGAGGTTGTCCATTTCCAGGATCTGTGCTCCAGCATCAATCAAGATGCGGATTTCCTTCTCCTTAAGCTTTTTAAGAAGCTCTGTCTCAGACCACCTACGACCCCGGGTATCCGCTGCCAAACAATAAGTCCGGTTGCGACGTTGGAGGAGGTAGGTAAGAACTTCTGCATTGGTGTGCGACAGGGTCGGGAGGTCCTCTTGGGTGACGGTAAGAGGTAGCATGGTTTTATTGTCGTTCGTACCGCTGAAGCCCGTGGTCAGAGCTTTCCCATGCCTACTCTGGCTACTTTCATTATCCGAAAATAGCGGGATATCCCAGCCAGAAGCCTGAAGCTTCGTAAGAAACTGTTTCGCATGCCGAGGGAAGACAAAGTTGTTCAAGAAATGGTCGATAACAACAACGTTATACCGAACATGACCCCAGATTTCCGTTAACTGAACCTCGTCATCTACATTGATGGAATTCCACTCTTTGAGCGAACCAGGTAATGATTCAGAGCTATGCGTCCACCTATCATACTCGCTTGCCGGGTCATCGGATTGAAGTACATATCGCAGGCTCTGGCCTAACTGATCCATATTCAACCCGTGGTAGTAAAAGGACAAGCAAGTGAATAGAATAGCGACATCCGGATGCCCCCACTCCGCCTGTTCCGACGGAACACCTTTGGCGTGGTAGGGTACTGCAACGGGATCCCGAGTTGGATGGAGACCGTATTGAACATTCCATCGCTTCTTCAAAGCAAGTAGTAGAATTCGATGAACGAAAAGTCCCCGGAGAAGATAGATGGTCTTGAGTACCGCCGTTTTGTCGCTGAATAAACTCCGGATCTCAGCAGGTAAGTTCACTCCAATCTTGGCTTCAGAGATAAACTCCTTGACGGCTCGCTGAACCTTCACTGGCCGATCGGTCATTGGTAGGATAGTCGTTTTACCGGTACAGATATCGTTGACTAGCCGTTTAATGAGGGTTTCCTCGGCATCGCGACGTAGGAAATATATGAAGGGATAACCACCAGTGGGCCGTCGAACGACTTCCAAACTTCGAGGATGTTTCTCTTGGAGGTCAGTAAGGTAACTTTCAACAAGCTGCAGAAGTGCTTCAGCCGTCTTCCACCGGTGAGGATGACCATCGAAAGCCTTCTGCGACCCTGAGGGATATATCAATTGAGTCCTAACAGCGAGCGTGAAATCGGACTCGTCGAGGACGTCGCGGGAGAACTTGTTAAGCCAACCCTGGAGTCGAACCATAGGCCTCGCCTCCTCTATCCGCCCATCAGAGAGTCTTTGAAGGCCACTAAGCATGAATGAAAGCGTATGCTCAGGCAAGCAAATCATCAAACCAGACGACTTTAGAATTTTCAAATGGATATCGTGGAAGGTCTTAATAACCTCTCCTGATGTCGATGTCTGACGAGAGAATGGAACATGGCGAACCTCCCGGCCTACAAGTCCTCCAAGGCGGGCATGTATTATCTGCACCGTCTGTAGAAGTAGCGCACGGGGTACCACGACACGAAGAAGCCTCTTGCTATCAGCGAGAACCGATGCCGCCATCGGCATAATGCACGACGTTTTCCCTATTCATCTGTTAGTAATAAATCGTTTCGCAAGTAAGAATATATCCATACCTTGCCCCATATTCATCTGCAACACAGAATTATTCCCACTCGCTGGTTGAATAGTAGCATGAGCAACCTCCACCTGATCCGGACGAATCAGAATATTAGAATCAATCTCCAAGAGCAACCAATCCGGAAACTCTAGTGGCTCCCAATTCTGATGCCCCATATTCTGCTCCTCCTCTGTACTTCGCTGATTGTCGTTCCTCAACCGGTAGGTCTCAACGCGAATAAGCTGCTGGACCTCCGTAATCGACAATCCCAAAAGTATCAAGCCCTCTTGCATACCCGGTCCAAACGAAATCTTATTGCAGGATCGGATTGCCTCAAGCAATGAAACGATAGTAACACAAGGAAGCATGTTACCCATCTTCAACCAAAAATTAGACCTCCCCTCCCCTTCTATCACTTGCTGAACATTTGCAAAGTTGACATAGACCCGCTGGAGGCAATCATCGATCTTAGACCCGATATTAAAGGGAAATACTCTGGTGTTCCTAACAACCGTCGCTCTAGAGACCTTCTTGAAAGCTTCCAGACTTTGGTGTAGGTCTTCAGCATAGCGTTGGCGAACAATGGAATCAGTCCGAGAGATATCATGAATAATACCCTCTAGCTCGTGAATCTCTCTCGAATGTGGCGGCGGATTAAGCGGTATCACGAGGTCTTTACGAGCCTGAGAACTGATAGTTTCTCGTTTCGCTTGAAGGAACTCTCTAAGACTCCTTATAGACGTATTAGGGCCCGGTCGTCGGAGTAACTCCGCCAAGCATGACCGTGATTCAAACTTCTTCGTCTTTATAGTCTCTTTCGGTTTCGGTGGTGATTCACTCGGTTTTGGCGCTGTTGATTGAACATTGAAGAGATCTAGAATCCTTTGAACCTCCTGGGTATGGGTAGATAGTTGGAGATTAAAGAAGAGACGAGACCATTCCGGTTGAATGATGGGTAGAACTTGTGACATATCGATTAGCTCGTTATTAAAATTGAATCCGATAGAAGGTTGAAGGCACGGCCACTGCTGCAGGAGATGATTAATCAACCTGCTGCATTCGTCTTCAACTGAAGCCGTGAACTCCGCCTCAGCCGCTTCTAGTTTCTTTCGCAGTTTGGCATTCAAAGTAAAGCCGCTCGCTGTCTGGAAGTCAGACTTGACGTAGGTTTTGCAGTACGGCTTGATGAGTAGTCGAAGATTCTCCGCCTTAATAGTTGGATTTCGGCGAAAGTTGTCGAATGAGCCTCCAGTCGGCAACTCACACGACTTCAATGCTGGGTTAGTTGCAAACGATATCAACGTTCGAACCGCATCCATGTCGACTGTGCCGTTGTAGACTAGTGTAGCGAAGAGGAAGATCAACTTATACTTGTCCATAGGACCGCTTGATTGGCAAATATGGATAAGGGAGCCCCAGAAGAGCGGCAAGTCAATGCTAAGCTTGTCGCTCAAAAGGATCTTGTCAAGGACATTCCCAAACCCACCAATATTCTGCCATCTCTCCAAAATCCCCGCAAGGTCATGAGGTAAGGAGAGCATTTGGTCCCAGTGATATAAATGATAAGTTGCGACATAGACGTTGTGGCGCCCTATCTGGCCAACGGTTGGCTCTCCTCGCGACTGGTACACGAGATCTTGTGTAGCCTTGGGAGGATAGTTCGAACTATTGCGTTCATATAGGCCCCGTCGTTCTTTGCTCCGCCTGTAAAGTTCGCGGTGCTCACGTTCGAGAAGAAGAGAATTGGTCTTCTCTCTGCTGAACGGCTTGAGTTGCTCCGACTTGGCGATGATTTCTTTGACGACGAAGAAGAAATGCTCATTTTGGGAGTAGCTGCGGATATGCGTATCCCACGTAACCTTTTGCATGACTTTGAGTTCGACAGGGTAGTACTCTCGCATTGGCGTAAGGTTGGCGATGGTCTCCAGCAACGGATAATGAGCGGGGTTCAGAGGAGTCCACGGCTGACAGTATCCCGATCTCAAGCAGTGGAGCGACTCTTCTGTCCCGGTTCTCTTCGTCAAAGGATCAGGAATTACGAAGGATGTGTATGCATGTACAAGAGCCTTCGTGTACAGCAACCGTGGTTCCGGGGGGCAGTCGACACGTCCTAGAATAGTGTTGATCTGATACCGGCCGTATGCTCCCAGGTTAATAATGTCGACTTCAACATGCGGTCCATTTATTCGACACCGCGGCTGACCGAGTGGAACGATAATACTCCTGGACCGGCCGTTGGCACTATCTCTGAGCACAATCTTGCTCCGAAGACCATACCAAGTCCCGGCATCTTGGTCTTTGTCAATGTAAGACTGAAGAGCTTCGCTTTCGAGGTAACCCGCGCCGTTAACCTCCCATTTCAATTCAAGTCTCCTCATTTCAACCGAAAGATACCTTCGTTGAGGTTGGAAGACGGTAAGATATCTATCCAACTCAAACCTGTTGAATATGGCAGCAACTTTCTTGAACAAGGGACTGAACCGATCAACAAGCTTAACTCCTCGACGGGTAGCTTCTTTTAACTCAACGTTGATAGTCCAGTCGCTTTCCTTACGTTTCCAGCAACTCTTTCGAACGAATAAAAGCTTTCGCGGGACGTCCAGCCAATGGAAGCAGTCGTCTAAGAGTGATGCAGGAAGGTCTTCACCGTTGTTATCGCTCCTGAAAACGGAAATGGGAACATACTCGATGATGGTATTTTTGGACTTTGGCTCGGTAGGATCCCTCCACTCCGCTCGTACAATCATGTCTCCATTACGGAATCCAAGATGCACGCGATGAGTGTCGCTCTCCGTAGATATCATGTATGTCATACCCCCTAATCTCGACGGAACAGTCATGAGATTGCGATTTCCAAATAGAGTTCGCAAGATCGGATTGTTCCTGTGCTCCGGGGGAAGTTGGCCCAAGGGTTTACCGTCGAGGAGTAGATGGCCTTCCAAGAGATGGAAGAGTACTACTTGGTGCCTTTTCGTCTTTGTCGCGGCAATACCCATTTGGACCCACCACTCATGAGGAGCCGGGAGCATTTCGGTCTCGAGGTATTGCGCATCATCCTCTTGAGGCCATGCAATCCCAAGTGCAGAAGAAAGGCCGATGGGATAGTTAGTTATTGCGACACGCAGAAGCGCTTTGATACTATGTACGATCCTGAGGTCGCGGATTAGGGCATTCTTCAAGTTCAATGGTAAAGATGATGGTTTTGTTACAAGACTATGTTGCAACATGATGGAGCACTCGATGAAGAACTTGAGCTGGTTAGGATCCAATGGTAACAAATTTGCATGCTGGCCGTTGATGAAATAACTGGATCTTCCCAGAAGAGCTGCCCATAAAGCAAATTCCGAGAAACGTCGCGAGGAATCTGTGGTCTCCGCATCGGAAATTTCCTTTCGCAGATTACGGATCCATGTAGAAATTGTAAGTCGGACCCTGCGTAGCATCTCAATTGCCCGCCTGAGGGACTCAGGGCATTCGGAATACGATGTCCAAATGTCGATACCCCTTGAAAGTAGCATGATCAGCATATCCATGCAGTGAACCTCTCGCCAATTCGAGGATATTAGATTCAGGCGATACTCGATCTGATCTAGAAGTTGGGCTGAGAAGTGGGGATCTCTAAAGATCTTGTGGACCATACGAAGAGGTTCGGCTGGGAAAGGTGGCCCCGCTTGGTGAGTGAGATATCGTACCAATAAGGTCGTCGCCTCGGAGCTGAAGTTCAGATTAGACGAGGCCAACTCGACTAGGATCGAAGGAAATCTTCTGTTCCAACCTCCAAGGAGACCTTGATAAGCCAAAAACTCATGAACATTCATCCCGGATGGACAATGAGTCTGACTTGCGATCACATCGTAAGACGATGGAGGGTGAACTGGGTCCAATTCACTGATAAGGACGACAAAAGGTGAGTTCTCAGGTATCGGAAGAGAAAAGTGGTGATAGAAAGTAGTTGAGAGGTTGAGGCGCCCTGGCCAAAGTTTTCGGGCGGTGTCAAAATACGTGAGGGCTAAGCCGTTCGGAAGGCAGACCTTCTCGAGGGTGGTAGGCAAGGAGACTTCTGCGAGATGGGTCTGAAGGAAGGATTTCTTGCTCGAAGCCAAGGTGACTGTTAGCGCGGCTTTGTTACAGAAAATACTAAGCTCTGAATAATTTTGGATGAGTAGGCGTGGTTCGCTAGGTGGCCGGTGTCCAGGCAAAGCAAGAATAGAGATAATACGCCAGGATATATCTCGATAAGCGGCGAAGGCAGGCGGACAGGCGAGCTCAAAGAGCGTTGCCCGCATACTGGGCCCATCAGCTGGCAGGGGGTGCTCATGGGCGGTAATCCTAATCCTCCTGGCCTTCCTCTCGAGAAAACATTTCTTGCAGTTTCGATCATCGTGATATTGCACGGGCGGCATATCGTTTGAGAGATAGTATTGGCAAGCAGTAACCAGTATCTGCTGTGTCAAAATCTCGTACTCCTTGCTCTTTTCCTTCCATTCTGCCTCTTTCCGAAGTCGACCTGTCTCGGCCGTGGATTCGATATGGCACTTTAACTCTTCGAATACTGTGCCCGCGGCAGGTGACTCCACGTATCGATCAGCGAAGCATCCTTTGCACGGGTCAACGAAGATGGAGATACGGCTGGCAGAGCCCTGGACTCGATGTCGGAGATATTCCCCTATCTTTTGAAGGCGCTCAAAATCGCGGGCCGAGTCGATGTGCAATGAGTTTAGGATTTCGGCGGTGATGACTGGGTGGAATTCGGCCAGAAGTGGGAAATGCTGAACTGCATAGCCATCGATTGCGACCCAGAGCTCAAGCACATTCAGAACCACGCCAGAAAATGCTTCAGGCATCCCCTGATAAAGGCCAGTTACGCCGTCCAAGTATTTTCCAAGTTGCCTGGAGAGTCTGATGCATTTCTCAGCTGGAGTATCGGCCGAATCTACGTATGCGGTGTTCACATATCGAAGGTTATCTTCGAGGGCGAAGTACTTGTAATACTTGTCGGCGAATGCTGCAAAATCTTTTCTGCCCTCTTTTGGTACCTCGGGGTGTTTGTTCGAATTTGCCCTGGGCGGGAAAGGTCTGACGGTAGTTCTAGGATCGTCTAACACGGCGCTTAAGTACCGACCGCTATTTGGGAGGCTGAGTATGGTATCCTGAGAGTCAGCCCGTTTGGGAAGAGGGTGGACGCGACGCTCTATCTTCCTGCAATACTGCTCCCAGATATTTTGGATATGCGTGTCCGCCAGTTCGACCGTACTAAGAACTTTTGGATTAACCCTGTCGAAGAAGTAGTTGTACACATCTTTGGTGGTCCTAGAAGCCTGGGGTTTTGCGGCTTCCAACTTTGCCATTCGGCGACAAAGTTTAGCTTTGAGAAGCGTAGTTCTTTCGGGATCGGTATGTGGGAAGATTTGCCGAAGGAAGGATTGCAAAAGCAAGCATTTGAGGAACTTGTATTGGGTTGTCCCAATTTCGGGCCCGGAGAGGAGTTGTAGGTGCTTCTGCACAGCAACACGCAAAATCAACCAAACAGGGTTCCTCCTCCACGGGTTGACACCATCATTCCAGCAAACGTCGTCGCGAACTCGCTTTCGAAGGATATTGGGGGCAACATGGGTTCCAGTTGCCTCCAATAACGTCATCATAAGGCCGGTGATGAGACTAGGGTCAACGGTATCGCGACTCTCCCATGCTCCTGAGGCTGCTTTGGTGGTTACTGCGGCGAACCTTTTGATGGATTCCTTGCTAGCCTGCTCAAGGAAGACGATAAGCTCTTCTTGGAACCCGGGGGCACTGAATGTCGAGTAAGGGACGGATACGGCACTTGCAGGGAAGTCCCATTGTAGAGCGGACTCGGCTTCGAGAGCTTTCTGAGATGTCGGCGAAGCTTCGAATGCCTCGAAGATTATGGAGTCACCCGATGACCTATGTTCGAGTTAGCCTGTAGTTGGCGTCATTTAAGATATGTCCTACTTACTGATTCTCTCGTCGAACAAGCAAAGCAGCGTTCTGCTTCGTAACATGGAGAATCAACTGATCCTTATGTTGCAACCCGCGAAGCTGTTGGAGAAGGATCTGTTTGTTCAGGACGCCATCGATACAGACATGTCGGTAGTTCGATAAAGACTGCTGGATGATGGAGAACTGGCGGTAGTACCGGTCGTAAGTGAGGTCTCGCAACTCGCGTATAGCTGTTGCAACGATGTTGAGAAGATCACCAGCGATGGCATTGACGTCGTGATCCTCTTTGCCAGGAAGCTGAGCAGGGAGAACGATATGATTGAAGGCAGCCTCAAGGGCGAACGGTTGGCCTTGGTCCTGGAGATCTGCCATTTCGATGAAGCTGTAGCTATGAGGTTGTGAATAAGTTGTAGATGTCTAGATAGATCCTCGAGTTAGCCCCCCTCTCTCTTCCGAGTAGTTGGACGAACGGAGCTTAGATGTGGTACAGTACGCTGTTGATATCTTTGATACGGTTTTTGAAGATGCAGGTGGTTTCGGCGAAGGTTTAGAAGATGGAAGTTGGTGGTGAAGAGTTAAAGATTAAAATGTTTTTATGGCAGACATTTAATAAAAATAAATGTTGGCACTGCTGAGAACGAGGGTTTAAAATCCACCGCACAGCAAAACCGTGTTTTCCCCATCGAACATAACAGTCCAAAATAACGACAAGCAAATAACAACTGTGCCTGCCTGCTTGCATGCAGCATCGCGATGTTGAGCAACTGATGCCAGCTAGCTATTGGCTGTTGGTTGCCCCGCTGCAACGTTCCGAATATCCCATGCCTGAACAAGCCGTATATGGGAACTATGTGGCACAACAACCGACGAGGCTGTGGAAATGCAAAGCACACTTAACGAAATGATGCCTGAACTTCGTGCAAATGGGCAGCCTTGAATAAACGCTTTTCCGGGAGAACGTTCCTGTCCTATCATATCGATACGAGGCTGCTGTAAGAGAAGTGAAGTGCTGTCTGTCTGGATCCTCGACGAGGCCATTCGCCTCTCTAACTGACACGTGACCGGCATGGCACAACACAACAACACAAACATTCTCGTGTGGAGCAGCCCAATCGAGAAGCTCTTCCCAAACCGGCTAAGAGCGTCTTGGGTTGCACAAGCCTTGGCAGTCCTCGCCAGCTAACCATATCTGCGGAGCTCGACTACTTTCACGAATCTAAGCTTGGTATCATGATCAGGTTTGTACGAGTATAGATGTAGAAGGCAGTTCAATTCGCTTCATTACAAGTTGCAAGACGCTTTTAGCTGTCATTCTGAGAAGGCAAAACCTCAATCAAAGGACGCAAAGAAGCAAGAAATTATCATTACTTAGAGAGAAACAAAACACTAAAAAACAACCGGAAGGATAGTCAAATATTAGATACAGCTGGAAACCTCACAAAAGTACCAATCTGGGTAGAAGTTAAAAGAAAAATTACAAAGAACCAAAATATCAATAATAAAAACTTAAGCCTGAAAAAGCGAAGCGAAAGAAGATCGGGAGAAAGTGCGGTACTGCTCAGCCTTTGTGGGACCCAAAGATTGTCGTCTAGCGGCGTCGATGCCGTTAGTGTGGGTGGCATCATCTGGGCCGTCGTCTTCCAAAATGCCCCAAGTTGAAGGAGATTGCCAAATGAAGGTCTTCTCATCCTGGTTAACAGGCTTCTGAGCCCAGGCATTGAAGTCCAAGACCTCATTCCACTTGGAGTTCTTGACATAAAAGACAGTCTGGAGTTCCTTAACCATGGGTGCGAGGTGCTCAACATTTAGCTGAGTCTTCCTAGACTGGTGAGCGAACTTGAGCAAGTCCAAATGATGGAAGATGAGCTCGGAAATCTGCTCCCTGGAGCCTGCACCGCTATTACCCTCCTCCCTCAATGACCAGAAGAGTCTTTCGGTCACGGAGATGGTCTTCTGGTAGTATCCGGCACTGTTGTAGATCTGACAGAGCAGTCTGCCGAATTGCTGGGTCTCCGGTTGCAAGATACCGAACACTCGAGAGTAGTTGTAGTAGATTCTCTCCAACACCCTCAAGGCAGACTCCTTCTTACCCTGCTGCATGTAAACATCAACAAGGCGGCAACCGATGGTAGTAACAAGGCGAGGACTCCAGTCGTCGTGAGCACTTCTGGATTGCCAAAGTTGCTCCAAGATAGTGAGCATGAAGTCCCAGCGTTTCTCAGCACCAAGAAGAATAACAAGCTTGTCAAGATCTCCCAAATCGACCGAGACCCAAGAAACTCCCATATCACCGGACAAGATCTCCTGAAGGATCAATTGAGTGAACTTGCCAATGTCTGCCTTCAAAGCCGGATTTCTATCAGCCTTGACCTTCTCCGAAGTCATATGGAAGAGCAGGCGGAAGATATTAGAGTGCTTGTGCTCTTCAGCCATGATCTTGTGAGTCCAGACAGCGATGATGAAAGCGGCCTCGATGTCTCCAATGGCAACTGTGGCTTCCACACGCTTCAGACCAACATCTACCAACGACAGAGATTGCGATGGGTGTAGATCCGCGAAAAGAGCGAGACATTCTTGGAAGAACTCCTCCAACATGTCATCGGAAAACTGAAGTTGGATGCTGGTCTTGCCACTGTTGTCAGGTCCAAAGGTCTTGAACTCGCGCAAGAAGATTGTTCGAAGATCGTTCTCAACAAACTTGAACTCAGCATGACGGTTCTGGGCGTAGAGGAACTTCCTCAACCGAGCACCGGAAGCGAGGATAACATCGAGCCCATCTCCGAATTTGGTAGCACCGAGCCATGCCATATAATGCTCGGATTCTTGCGAAACGAGACTGTTGACATGTTCATATAGCTCATCACCGCTCTCGATCTTGCCACCCTTACGCATAACCGACTCAAAGGTTGTGAAGAACACCTGGTACTTGCGCTCAGTCATCAGGCTCTGCGAGTTCCTGAACACAAGTTTCTTGAACCTAGCGTCATGGCTATCGAAAGCACGACGTTCCTCCTGGGTAAGACGGCAGTACTTCCTCAAATCCACCATCAACTGGTTACCCAAATTTTGGTTGCCAGCAACGAAAAACAACTTAGCGATCGATAGAGCACTATCGAAAAGGTATTTCTCGCGCGACTCCATCGAGAGGGTATCCATGATGATAGTTTGCAAGAGGTCGAGCGCTGTATTGGTATCCCTCTTGTTAGTGTAAAATTGTACCAACTGCTCGAGAGAACCCAAGCTTGAGCGATGAGTCGGGCCATAGTTGCTTCTGAATTCCTCGAACAAGTTCCTGTAGAGGTCCTCAGCCTTGCCAGCGGTGGTTTGGTCGAGAAGATACAACTTCGCCAAGCTTTGTTGGATTTGGAGAATGATTTTGGTGTTGTCCTCCTGCCCCGTGGTTCGCAGAGCAACTTCCAAGAGCTTCTCGTACTCGGTAATCGCACCCTTTGCCTTTGAATGGTCGGCCTCGAGCAGCACGGCATAGGCAAGTCGCGCTTTGAAGAAGTGAGAGCTTGATTCGCCGACGGTGTGGGCGTAAATTTGCATGAGGCTCTGAACGAGAGCGATCACTTCGGCAACAGGAGCATTTGACCTTTCCAAGTCGAACCTATGCTTGGTGTAGATCTTGAAGACAAGGTCGGCATCGGGATGGAAGTCCCAATGCTTAGTCGAAGCCAACTTGCCCCAGAATGCACTGCAGAACTCTCGTGCCTCGGACTCCTGACCGGGTGCGTTCTCGTAGACGGAGAACAAAGTGGCAAGGATGTCAAATGTTCGCTTGGTCAGTGTATTTTGGAGGAGAGAGTAGGAGATCTGTTGGTAGATATTGATTGCATCTCCAATCCGGCGGTCCTTCTGGTACATGCCAGCCAAGGACAACCCGACTTCCATTGTGCTTTCGTGAGAGATTCCAGGATTTTTGGAGAGAGTATCGAAATATGTCCTGGTTGCGGTCAACGCCTCTTCGTGTCGACCATTCTCTTGACAGAATGTGGTGTAATCCCTAAACGCTTGAATGACTCGAGGCTTGGTCTTAGGCATCATGGTATTCTCACAAGCTCTCCAAACAAGGTTGTACTGTTGGCAGGCTTTAGCTGGATCATTCCTAGCGTGTCCACGAGCAGCGAGGTAAGCAAGCTCGACTCCTCTCTCCTCATAATGCTGTGGTAGCGTGAGAGTGCTGGCATTGCCGTGCGAGATTGCAGGCCAATACCTATCCAAACCTCTCTTGCAGGAATCGTCCGACTGAGTCCATTGCTTCTGGCCCTGGTAGAAGCGGGTAAGCTGGAGGAAGGCGTCCAATCCAACTTCGGTAGTAGACTCCATTCCGTGTGGGTTGAGGATATCGACCAATCCCCTGAGAACACCTTCTTCCTCCTTGGGATCGCCGCGTCCATTTTTCCGGAGTTTAGCAAGTCCGCAACCGACACTGTAGGCAAATTGACTGGTGCTCAGCTCTGGGGTCTGTTTGAAGTAGGACCAGAGAGAAGAGTATAATTCTTCGGCCTCTTCTAATAGATCCGAGGTCTCTAGCAGCTCAGCGAGAGCGATGAGTTGCGTGATGAGCCCGGTGGAGTGAGAACGAAGAGGCTTAACATCGGGTCGATACATCTGCCAGAATTCCCTAAGAAGGAGCACACCACTGTCCCTGCTGCCCGTTCGAGTGTAGTATTTGGCATACTCGACGATAAGATGGATACGCCCATCGTGAATAGCGAGGATCTCCTCACCAGTGCACTCTGCCAGCGCAGACGTTAGAGACTTAATAGCCTTGTCAAAGACATCCCGGATCTCCATGGATTTGCCGCAGCTTTCGTAGGCGCTGCAGAGCTTGATAACGGCTTTGATACGCTCCTTATCCCATGCATGGAGTTTAGACTCCGTGACAGTGAGCTGCCTGATACAGAGGTCGAGATACTCCGTCGACGATGGATCCTTCAAGATAATAGGACCCATAAGGTCCAATACGGAAGAGCTTCTCTCATCAGTCTCGCCGTAGTTCCTGCAGCATTCGTTCCACAGCCATCGGTAATGCTTCATGGCGTCACCGTCTCTACCCTTCCGCGAGAGGCTTTCACCGTAACGGCGGACGATTTCCACGATGTCGCTGTTCAGCTGTTTAGAATCTTGGCTCTTAGAATAGCCAATCATCCACTCGTAGACCTCGCTGTCGAATTCTGTTTCTCCATGCTTCTTGCTAATTGAAGAAAACTCGGACGCGATATCCCATCCCTCCCTGCTGGTGGACCCATAGAGTGTCTGGGAGAGCTTGAATGCTTTGTAGCAGTCCTGTAGCGCATTGAGAGACTTGCCACTGGAGCTTCGGACCCTAGTGAGATTCATGAAGGAATGGATAGTGGCTGGAACATTGGTAAGAACCATTTGCCTGATCGTAGAAGCCAACAAGAAGTCGTTTTCAGACACCTTGTCGTATGACCAAAGCGCATATTCGAGCTGGGGGAAGTTGGGTTCGGCGGGGAAAACAGGCATTAATTGACGGATTTGACCTGATTTCCCTGACTTGGAGATGCTAGACTGTCGGAAATGAACGAGCCACTTGCGGATAGCGTAGCTGAGAAGACTATGCGCCTCGAGGGTGTTGGCGACGACATCTTTAGTTGGGGGGTTGAAACCTCTTTCCAACTCATCGGGCATATTGGCAGTCTTGATGTAGGCGAGCATGCTCAGCACGACCTCAGTATTGCATTTGGCCCTGTTGGGAAGCGATTTGTCTCCTTCCGTCTTCTTCCAGAAGTGTTCCTTGAGAGAGTGGTGGGAGAATTGAAGTAGGTTCCTGTCGACAACCACGAGAGATCCACAGGGCTGAACGATGTCCTTTTCAATATCCCACTTCAGACGGGGAGCTCTGGATGGCGAGTTGCCAGTGTAGTTGACTTCCAATATCTCCTTCATATTCTGGATTGAGAGCGGCTCCTCCGAGACCAACATCCAAGACAGGATTCTCATGGTATCAGGGTTTGAGAAGTCAATGCTGGCCAACAAGGTATCCAAGAGACCGGCTGCACCAGTGGTAGTGATGCTTCCAAGTGTCTTGACGATTTCCTCGATGGTCTTTCCTCCCTTCGTATGTTGGATAAGTAAATTGGCGACTGGGAATGAACCGCCGGCCTGCTTAGAGAGGAGATCGATGACAGTATGACGGTCCTTTTGGCTGACATCCGACGCTCCAAAGAAGTCCTCGAGGACTCTTGTAACGTGGATCTTGATATCATACTCGGTGTTCTCTTCATCGATCCTGACCTCAGTGAGATCGCCGGCAAGTGGAGGGTTGAATGGTGTGGAGAGTAAAACACAGTTCAGAGAGTTTGCACCGTTGAGATTAATGATCTCTCGGATCCTGAGAACGATATCCTGAGCTTTCTCTCGCCCGCCAGCAACATGGTCCAAGCCATCAATCACCAAGTTCAACTCCCTCGTATTTCTAGCGGCGACTGCGAAAACATCCCACAACGCTCGCTCGAGCTCCAGGTCTGCAGTAGAGTCTTCATGAGAAGACGCGGTAATATGGATGTCTGCTAGCTTCTTGAATAAAGCGACGTCTCCAAGGCTCTTGTTAAGGAGCTGTAGGAGGAGTGACTTCAAAAAGAAGACAGGGGAGGTTCCATTGTTGACAGTCGTATCTATACAGCCGTTAGCACCGGCCCACTTGGGTTAGTGTAGTTATGCATACCGAAAGAGAAACTCATGAGAATATCCTGTTTGTGCAGGCGAAGACGGTCCACAACCCAATTGGCGAGCATGCTCTTGCCGCATCCTGCTTTACCGGTAACGAAGAGCAGCTGATCTTCGCTTTCCTTGAGTTCTGAGAGAGTCCTGTCGAACCAGGTGCATGTGCCTTCGGAAATGGTAGGCTTTGGCGTCTCCACCACACCCTGTCGGAGCCAGGATTTCAAATCCTGAATGGAAACAGGTCCGGTTCCTAGCATGCGTGAGTATGAATCCACGTGAATACCAGTTCGGGAGAATGTTACCTTGAATAATTGGAGAGTTCGAGAGCCTATTAAGCCAGATCTCTTGCTCCAATGCATCCTTGTTCGACAAGAAACTTCGCATGATGGAACTAATCACTTCCTCGGACTCCGTGATAAGGTTTCGTGTGACTATACGTATCAATATGTCAGTTTTGCGCGATAGAGACTGTGTAGGAAGGGCCACTGACTTGGAACAGTCTGGTAGAGAAGAGTAATTCGAATAACCAACTCGACAATGTTCCAGAAGATAGCAAGAAGAACGCGCTGTAGCTCCGGTGATCCGAGATAAACATCGCGATGGGATTCGAAGGATTCCAAAGTAATTGCGATCTTGTAAAGCTCATCGAAGAATCTCTGCAAGGCGTCCGAGTTTCGGGATCCAATCTATCGTTGACGTTTCTTAGTATGCCAAACCATCATCCATTTTATACTCCGCCGTCACACTTACCAGAAGTAAATACTTGCAGCACCCCAAAAGACTCTCAGATGTCTGCTTGTGGCTGCTGCCGGGGAAGAATTGCGTGAGCTGGTAGGCGAAACTCTCCAACTGCTCTCCGAACTGTCTAACCCATCTCATACTGTTGTCCGACATACTTCCCTCGTGGGGCATATCTCGGATTCTCTGGGCGTTGACAAATTTCTTGAAGCTTTCCAAATTCGGGCAGCCTCTAAGAATTCTGTCAGCATTGGGACCGAGTTCCTGGCGACATCTCTTAAGGAGATTTCGAATCTTTTCGGCGTGATCGGATCCCTTGAACTGAGCGGAAGATGTCATGTGGGAGCCGGAAGACCACGCTTGATACTTGGTTGATTCCGACATATTCATGGTCATCTTGACATCAGAGTAGTCTCTCGCAATGCTCTTGGTCTCCCAAGCTGCAGAGCCGTTTGGAATTTTGGTAGGTGGTGAGGACCGTGAAGGGTTAACGTGAACCTTATCGTTACGAGCCGGGTCCGGTGATCTCGAATAGTCGGCTACTGGATCGACTGGAAGATTCGAATACATAACAATAGGCGGAGCCGGCCCGTCTGCGATATTGGTTAGAACGGGTGCACCATTGTGGCCGTTGAATTGGTGAAGTATAGGCGCCCCATTCTGGGGTTTATGCTGAGCGAGAACCGCTGCACCGACGGCTGCACCGTTTCCAACTTCCTCCTTCTTTATCTCCACAGGAACCTCTTTCTTTTGCACTAGTACTGGTATTTCTTGAGTAGAAAAGTCCTCCTCGATTTTAGATGGGGGAGTATCATAGATTTCGGCAGGAACGTCTGGAATACGTTCGGAAGCGACTGAAGTCGACGCGCCCGCCTTAAGGCCATTCGATCCTTGCTCTGTTGGAATTAGTTAACGGAGAGACTAACGCATAGCCTGATAGGTATACGCAATCAACCGGGGTTTTGGAGAGATCTTACTCTTATTCTTATCGACCGCCATTTTGGAATATTTAAACAAATCAAAAGCTCGCCTGGACATTCATCAGAAGGAATTCAAGTAATTCAGAGTAGAGTATTGGGTCTTAAATACATAGTTCGGACACCAACCTGAGGTTTCAATGACGATTATATGGACGCTCCTGGCTCCTACCCCCGCCACGGTATCCTACAAGATTCATATCTAGCCGTCCGCACCCTCGTTAGTCCGGTCTCAGTGGGGAATGTAATCGACGATGTGGACTGTATCAGCCGCTCTGCTCAATATCGCCGCAAGTATTCGGGAATTGGGAATGCACGCCAGAAACTTAGTAGGCGTGAGCCCCACTGTGGGCAGGAAGTTCCCACAATGCAAACGGATTCGTACCCCGCCATTCGTAACTTTCATATTGGTCAAGAAGGTTCCCAATTCAGGCCAACCCGATCCGAAATCCCAATGGACGAGGGCGGCATACTTTGCATGCAAGAGAACCTCTTGAACAGGCAATGGACATCCTGCTTTCCAACCTTGATTTCGACAGCTGAAAAGTCGCGTTCTCCTGCGTTCTTCGGTTAGCTGTCGACCACAAACGTTCGACATCCATGTTGGTTCGCAGGCCGCTGATGTCACCATAATCTGCAACTGGCCAGTCCCGGCCACCTTTTCCCTCAAATGCCGTCCTACGGCGCACTATTAGCTCAAAGGCGCCGCCCAATTGTGGGGATTTTGTGGTTAGACCAAGGATTTAGCCTTCAGCCCAGCCATGCTTGTGACAGGTGCCAAATTCAAACATAGGAATGTTCATGGTCAAAAACAACACTTTCCAACAATCAACATGGCGGTGCATGCATATGGCGCACCGACATTGCTGCCCCACCAGGAAGCGAAGCCTAGTCCGCCTATCCCGTCAACTGGCGGTACACAGTTTTTGGACGCTTTGCAGCCCGGTGGATGTATTGATGGTGGTTGGTTACATGTAGGATTGGTTATCCCAATCCAACAACCAAGCCAATCTCGTAAAATCTCAGATGCTTTCAAATCTCCCGCCCGAGAAGTGCCGATGGTCGACATCATGGCCTTGTTCCAACTGCAACTAGCTGAGGGTTGGATACTAACAAAATCTTGCGACTCTGAATTGGGTTAGCACATGAATTTCTTAAACATCAATAGAAGCTTCCCTAGCCTGGTCTCAGACCCCGCTGATACCCGCTGATACGCTCGGTTCTAAGGACATGAAAGCTGGAGAATTACATCTTTCAAGGCACCCAGTTATGGAAGGCGTCTTAACTTTTGTAGACTGTAACAAAATGTCTACTATGCGAAGAGCCGAAAGATTGTCCCGACCAAGCTTTCAATATTCACCCTAACACTATTGGGTGTGAAAAACAAGACAGATTTTCGATACACCTCGAAACTGAGATATATCCACATCTATAGCGAGTCAAGATTTATTGCATGTAAGAGCCAGGGTGGTAGTGGACGGCCTGAACTCCTTTTCCGTCTCCCGTCGTAGACGATACCGATCACGCCAAAAAGGGACCCCTGTTTTGTCTCGTGCCCGTCCAGTCGCCAGTAGTCTGTGCGATCGCCTTGATAATTAAAGGCTGAGACGCTGCCCTTGGTAATTCTAATCCATAACGTTAGAAGATCTCAATGGCTGGAATGTTCCGTGCCCAATTGCTTGTACGATTATTTTGTGTTACCTGGCGTTGCCGATTGCGACTCTCGCGAATTCGAACGCGAACGTGGAGCGAATATATGGCAATAGCTGCAGGCATTAGATTATGCAGGGAACTGCCTCAACAGCGATCACTTCGGGACAAACTACTAGATTTTCCTTTTCTATATGTTTCGATGCCAGTAATATCGAAACTGGCTCCGGGCAGATAATGATATGCGAGGGATTGGCTGATTGACAGCATTGGGGAACCGGAATACCCGAAGACTAATACTGATATGGTAGGAATGAAGTACCATCTCGAGGTTACAAGTACCAGAAGTCTCATTCTTCGGCATGAGGCCCAGCATGGAAATCCTCGCTTAGTTTTGAGGTAGGCGACACCCTTAGTTTACGAGACTACACCCTTAGGCTTTTCTGCCAACTAGATGCATTCAAGCCAGCCAAAACTGCAGCTCAAGGAATCCCACTGTGCAACGAGAATAAAATAAAACCTCGCAGAGATATAGATTCAATTTCAGGCCCAGATTTAGCCTATAAGTAATATGTACACTGTATGCACAGGTGAGAAGAAAAGTCGCACTCGCCCTGCCTATCGACCCATCAACTTGGAACGATCATCTCAAGTCTTTTGTTAACTGAGAAATATCGTTGCGGGCTTACGGGCATTGGGCCCATTGCATGCCGAGAACATATGTGAATTTACCGTCCTCAGAATCCGTGGTCATAAGTCCGCTGCTTCCGCTGATAGAACTCTTGAGGTTAATCTGTGAGTTGATGTTAAGGGCACCAGGTTCACCGCAAGGAGACCAAACGACGGAGGTGCTTGCAATTTCGTCGTGGATCAAGTAGTCCTCATCCTTCGGGCCGACCAAATTGGATGCCTTGCTGACCTGTTGTATTTTGAGCCGTCAACACAAATTGATCAACATGTGAGGGTAGCCCAACACAAGAAGTGCTACCGAGATTGAAGGGAACGAACCTGCTCAGAGTACCCAGAGAAATAATAGGTGGCGCTTTGAGTAGCAGTAACGCCGCTCTCGAGGTAAGCTTAAACGAAAAAGGCGTCAGAAGACCTATAATATACCGTAGATATCTTTAGAGAAAAGCTCGAACTCACCATATCCTCTGTAATCCATGCTAAAGATAGAGTACTGGAATCCCTGTGGGTAGTGAATGTCAATGTTCAATTGACAATTCTTTCGGCTTTCAGTAATTGGCACGCCCTGTCCAATTGATGCTACGTATTTATCAAAGATCAAGGTAAAAGTTTTGCGATCCGCAGAAATGTAAATGCCTAAACCGTGAGGAAGAAGTAAATGGTCAGTGGCCTACGGTACGCTGGTACCGCGGTGGGACAATTTGCCTTGAATTAGCCGAGGAATTCTTACCGACTGAACCCTGAGGGCATCCAGTGCCGCCGTAGGTGATTCCATTGACGTAAATCGCCGACAGATCGACACCTGGTGGAATGGTGTAGGATGGTTTAGCCGACGAGGAAGTGGTAGTGCTCTTAGTAGTGGTTGCAGGGGTAGTTGTGACAACCTTGCTGGTGGTTGTAGTCGTAGTCGTGGTTGTAGAGGCCTTCGTCGTGGTAGTCGAGGTGGTAGTAGTCACTGGTTTCGTGGTGGTGGTGGTAGATTTGGTGGTAGTAGTAACTGCCTTTGTAGTTGTAGTCGTGGTGGTGGTGGTGGCCTTTTTAGCAGTGGTGGTGGGTAACCATGGCCACTGAGGCGCGGCAAGGACACTTGAGGCCCAGAAAAGAATGCAAAGAGACGAAATTTTCATTTTAAATATCGTAAAGTAGATGCAACAAGAGTATTTGTTGACAGTAGCAAAAGGATAATTGAGCAGAGAAGTCAGTCTTTGACTACTGGTAATGCTTATTGGATTCTTATTTTTCTACATCATACGTGGAATTACGGCTTGTTTAAATACTCTTTCGGCCTTGATCGATTATGATCCCAATATCTCGATCGATTAATCTAGCATCATGAAGGTTACATTGAACGGAGGAATATCAAAATCGTGATCGGAGACCATTCCTGCCGTCCAAAGTTTATCGCGCATTCCAAGAGATTGGACTCTCCAGACCAGTCGACCCCGCTCGTTCCCCCACAATTGGCAGTGACGAAGGCAGTGCACTTCACAGATTGGTTTCCATGAAGTGCTGCCGGATCGATTTCTCCAGCATTCTCCGGCGTCTATCTCCTGATGTGTCGTGATATTTCGGTCCGTCGGACCTAAGATCAAATCAATGTCGTATTCTGTAGATTCATTGAGGCGGGGTTCAACTCGCAGTATTGATATCTATAGCTTATCCAAATGATGCTTTTCCGTCGTTGCCATATTGATAGAACGCCACAAATTGCTCACAGTGTATAGAAATCGTGATCGATCCAATAATATCATAGCAAAAGGCGACCTGGCTGGCCTCGCAGTAACCTGGCCGAATATTCTGATGGTCAGAGAGAGATTTAAGCCGTGACGGAGAAAAGCGAACGACACGGATGGCGACATGTTTTTCCATTTTCTCCTAGGACTGCCCAGCACCCAGGAACCTTGTCAAAATATATAAGTTATAAAACTCTGAATAAGTTTAAACGTTTGTGCAACAAGGACATGGCTCTAAAAAGTGGGGATCGATGTCAACTTTTATTATACCCGCACGCAGGACAATCAGCCTAGCCAGCAGCTTCTTCGGAACGAAGTGGGCCGGGAAGAATACGGAGAAATGGAAACCCCTCGCGTATAAATACCATCTGGATTTACCCTTGCCGAGCTCGCCTAGAACGCCTTACACGCATGTCCCTGTTCCAGGGATCTGGGTAACTGGCCCGGAAAATTAAGTTGGGGATAATAACCGACGAGCGGCAGCTCCCCACAAACCGGTCGGTACGTCGACGTGTATCGATATCTCCCGCACAAACACAAATTGGGCGTACTAGGTTGAACCGGCGTATAAGGTTTTACTTTCTGTCCGTCTATATTCTTGTATATTCTGTATTCAAGATCGGTCTTTCGGACCGGTAATGATGATATTTAATAATTGAAGGTTGGTATTTACATGAGAAATCGGCGGAAGGAAGTTTTCATAACATAATGTTGACACAATTAAGGTGCAATCAGTCGGTGTTTACAGTGGGCATGACAACTAAAATTGGATCAGGTAGATATTTTTAGGCATACAAGCACTCGTCCTCATGTCAAACAACGGAGTAAAGAAATCCTCATAGAAAGCCTAGAGCTATCCAAAGCAGCTGCTTTTACATCAAACTAAATTTACATAAATGTCTTAACACTTCCTCCAGCCGAGCTCGAAAATGCGAGATAGCTTGCCGGACTCTCCATACTCAATGATTTCTCCAATGCCCGTCCCCGTTATGCTAAGCTCGGATTTGATGTTCAGGGCGGCATCGTAGCCGCACGGCGACCATGCAGTCCCGCCAACGACTGTTGCGGCCTGGATGTTATAAATATATTTTGCAGGTCCGTAAAGAGGCAGGGTGAAGGATGTTTGGTTTGTGCTACCAGAAAAGTAGACCGTTGATGTGTGAGTCGCTTTGGTATTTGGTCCGAGGCAAGCGGTTCCAGTATAGTTTGTGGCAAGGACAGCGTATTGCCAACCGACGGGCGCTTTGAGCGCAAGGTTGAACTGGCAAAACTTGCGGCTGTCAAGAAGACTTCCAGTTCCAAGCTCGGCCGCGAATGATTTGAATCTGGCGGTGAATGACTTTCCGTCTGGGGCTAGCTGAATACTAGCAGACCCTTGAGGGCACCCAGTTCCGCCATATACGATGTCATCGATGGTTACATCTTTAGGAGGGGCGATATCCCGATCTTCAATGACGGGAAGAGCCTGCGACAAGGCTACGAAAAGGGTGCAGAGACCCAATAAGAGCCGAACCATGGATGGCATTCTGTAGAGATGATTTGATGAGATCTTGCTTGGGGGAAGATAGAAGTATAGTCCGTTGGATAAACCAGAGATATAGTTAATGCTCAAGGTTTGTAGTTCTTGGTCTGACTGGGAAGAATGTCCTGGTCAAGCTCAAAGAGCTCCAGTCGCCTTTTTATAGAACAGCATTGTGTGACTAAAACAATCCGGTCAACATCACCAACAGATATGAGATGCCCCTTTTGATACTACGGAATGTCTTTCCGAAAAAAATCTTCGAAGCATTCCAGGCATTGAGATTAGAGTATCAAGATCAGATATTTTCTCATCATTACGCTCCACGGTTAATCGGAAAAGAAGTTGGTTGTGTCCATGTGGCGTTTTCAAAGAATGCAATAGGGACCCTTTTGCCGGAAGGACGATGTCTTTGGAAACATCACAGACTGGTGGCGTTCAGATCCTTGGAGTAGAGAATTTTGACACCATCGTGGGGATAATCAGGGTCCTGATGTTCCAGGCCGGCTCCAGGCGTTCGGATAGGGTGCCCCTGTTATAACGGCGTGCAGGATCAGGATCCCCTGTAACGACAAGTTCCTGGTCAAGGATAAATACATCCTCGCTCTCTGAATCGATCTGCCCTCAGTGAATACGGAATCATTCGAGCGGTGTAAATTTTTCTATGAGGGTTTTCATGTGGTGCTTTGAGTGGATGACTGGGGAAGCGCTGGATTGAAGCGGTTATCTGAGATTCGAATTTTATGCCACAACCGAAGACGGCTTCAACACCTCGTCGTGCCGATATACGCTATCGGCTATATCATGCGATCTGAACTAAATTACATACTGCAGTGGCGATGGTGTAATATCCTTTGATGATTGGTCAAATATTCACGTAGTGGTGACGAATCCTCTGCTCCGAGATGTGGACACAAAACCTGGGGTCGCAAATTTATTATATTAAGTCTTCGGATTCGGGCTTTCTAGACCCGAGCCGCGATTCGAAGCAAGTCAGGATCTCAATTGTACAATCGCGCGATTCAAGAGCTAATTATCTCTCTTAATGCGTACCTATAGGAATACATTTGCATGCACACAATGACTGCTGAGGGGATCAACACACTTGATTCGAGGCTACACAAAAGACCCGGTACTCAAGTGAGCTCAATCCAATGCAATATAGCTGTTAGTCTTCCCTAGGTTCATTGATAATAGTACAAGACGAGCCACAATACACCAGTTGTCATGGATTTGTGTCGATCCGGTTAATTCCGGATGATGGCGGCCTATACAAAGAGGCTATCTCGCTCGCGCCCGCATCCGTTCCTTGCAGGAATTCCGGAAGGAGTTTTGGGTACTTAACCGCAGATATGAACTAGCTAGAAGGCCTGGGTGGGCCTGATATATGATTATTCAACACAGGTATCTGGGCGGCATATATATTAGTCTGGCCTACGGTTGTACGGACGTACGGTGGCGAGGACAACCGACGAGATCCTGCTAGGTCACCGGATATATATATGTTTGTAAAATGGTTAAATAGTCTTTATTCTAATGGGCGGCCTAGTTAACCGCATAAGTGTAAGCTCCATCTTACGGCGCTTTCCTTCGAGAATATAGAAGAAATCTAAAGACGAAATTGTGACGCTCCTGTACTCCGTACTTGTTTAAGGGGCGACTCGCAGTTCGTCTTTACCACTTTTTCTACCACGCAGGCCCGTGCCCTTAATGCATTCGACGTACGTACGTCATTTTGAGAATTCTTTAGGCGAATTCCAAAAGCCGTTCATAATCATATAGATAATAAAAAATTCGGGACACCATCAAAATTAACTTGAGCTATTACCCCTGAGCCTCTAGATAGGGATATATGTAAATGCCTTCGATAGGGTAATACAGTACCAGCCGACCTTGGTATCCATCAATCCGACGGGATCGGTACTGTACTCAAACATTAGGGAATATACATGAAAGAAGATTAAAGTCGGAAGTGTATGTACAGCCGCCAAACGTGTAAGCACCGTTGGGGCCTATCCCAGTGCAAGATATGATCAACTGTCTCAATTGAGCCAAGCACATTGACAGCGGCACCGAGAACCCTCCAAGCTTGATATTCAGTAAAAAGGTGGTGGTTTTACCATCCACAGGTAGAACGACTGTATAAGGGTCACCGATTTCGAGCCATTTCCCGGAGCTCCCGACCAGAGTATTACACGCAGAAACGATAACCGAGTCTAGAGTATTGCCACTTGCGATTTGGGTTGGTGCTGGAATAGGGCTTGTAGCTCGAACGCATTGAATTGTGCCGCTAGCGCTCGGAAACATGGACACAGCTAATGGAGTTTTAGGTGCAGTAGTGGTTGTGGTTGTGGCTGGAGTCGTAGTTCGCGAGCTGGACGAGGAGGTTATGCTGGTGGTCGTAGTGCCGTACAAACAGGGTGTGCAATTCGCTTGAACCGTTTGGAAGTTTGTCTGGCACACCCTATATGGTACCTGGGCTATACCACAGTTGTAAAGACAGCAAGGGTCTGGTGTCGCCGGACAGGCGTCTGCGCTATAACCGTACCGACAATCCTTGGTAGTCGAGGCTGTTGTCGTCGTCGACATAGCGGAAGTGGTTACGAACACCGTCGTTGTGATCGTGACAGTTACAGGACAGGATACGCTTGGGCAAGCGCTAGTGCCACTAGTCGACGTCATACTTCGACTAGTCGTAGTCGGTACCACACCTTTGTTTTCTGTACAGTATCCAAATCCTACTTTAATACCGTTACAGTTGCGGGCGAGAGCCGGGTTCTAACATTCAATTTCGATTGTCATGATATGTTCCTACAAATCGTGGCGCGATGATTCTTATTGGGGCGCCAAGTTCAGGGAGTCGACTTACCCATAGAAGAAAGTCTGCTAGAGGGACACCATCAATCTCGGCCAAGATGTTACAATCGTCACCAGGAAGCGCTTCGATCCATCGCGAGCAAGTGGGAATAATATCGGGCTCGGTTGGCCATGGACCTGATTGTAGTAAATATGTTATTATCTTTCGCAATCGTACGGAAGTTCCGATTTGCGGCAAGCCATAGCTTGGGTAGCTGGAGCAGCAGGATACTTACTTGAGGCCGCATAGGCCTGTTGAAATAGCAATGGAACCCCCAGGAGCAGAGGTAGCAATAGTGTCATTGTACCAAACCTTGTAATGATGAAGGCCCTTTGAATTTAGTTAAGTGTGTTGCGAGTGGCTCTCTGGAGGCTAGTAGTATAGTTGGGTAATATGTTCACTCGAGTATTGCTGCGGCCTGTCATCTTCTTTATATTCTAGATTAATGTCTAAGTTGCTCGTGGTTCTACATTCATGCGTACATTTATTGACGTAAAAATGCTATTTTTTCCACCCTGGCTAACAGTTACTATCGACACATTTGATGTCCGCCCATTCAATAGCCCGGCGGCTGGGAACATTTTAGACTTGACAATATGGTATTGCTAATGAAAATGATTGTTGACAAGCCTATCGAACCCCCGCATCGCCGGATACACCGTAGAGCCATTATTCGGTAGTTGGAAGTTCGCGGACCCCATATTATAATTTCAGGGCACATAGTTACGGAAGCATAATGGATGCATGTTGAGCTATCTATAAAACCAGCATGCTTATACGGTCGCTCTGATATTCAAAAGGTTGCTAAGAGTAACGTCGCACAGCTTTCTCGCTATGTCAGTCGATTCTTAAACCGAATCACAACGCCTTAACGAAAAAAATGCCGCTGCGAATGAAAATGTACGTTCCCTTGTGTCTCTCAAATCGCTAGGATCGGTGGATAGACAAGTGTGTCAGATCTAGAAGTTATGTATCGGAGGTGCAAGAACAAGGTCATGCTTCTGAGACACGGAGAAGTTCCGTTTTGCGAGCTTAGGCCGGTACCCGATCCAGTAAGCTTTCCAAGCTCATACCTTGGAGGCCGAATCTAGCTACCCTATCCATGAATTATACCTAGATTAAAGGTCAAGTATCATGTGTTCATATATACCGAAGTGCTTAAGGTGCAGGTGCATTTGAGCGGATTATAATAGGTATTAGTCAGGAAGAGCGAACATGGAATATCGGGTATTATATAAGCCTTCGGCAGTTAGAGTATCAGAAAATTTTGAAACCCCTTGTTAGAATATCGAATTTTCTTGTCGGATACTACAAAACGTACAGCGGGATGGTCCGAGGCTTTCTATGCGGCAGAATCCCTCCCGATCGCCAAGGTAGTTCCGAACCTTCGCTCACAGCGAGCGGCAGGGTATATGTTGGCCGGGTCTGGGGTCCTACGCAAACGTTGCAACATCGCCATTGCCGAACGTGGTAAAAACACCCAATGCCGAGGAGGGCTTAATTGAACTGCCGCTCCACAGCTGTGCAACCTTAAATTATTAATTCGCTGACAAGAGGTCCGCAGCGCGCGATCGGATACTTTTATCGCCGTTCAGAACGGCTTGATCAATTGAGCTTCAGAGGACAATCGTTCGATAGTTGTATGGAGTCAAACTCGGAGCTCCGCAAATTACTGTTGCTTACAAGCTGAAGAGGTGGTGTAGTTGATACCACATGTCGTAGGTCCGGGATGCGACAGGTTATATTTTCGCGAATAATAAAGTCGATATTAATTAATGTCGATATCCATATGCATGGGCACCTCTTAAGGCCTCTCAGTAGAATATTTGGTCTTCTGCGTCTGCTTGCTGACCGCGTTTCGAATATTTCCGTACCAACCGACCTAGACCCGGAATTTTGCAAGTAGGCCAATGTACTTCGAGATCATAATGTAAATGGATACATTCGCCGGCGCCGGTATCACGATGGACAGCACAGCGCCTCAGATTGGAGGTTTTCTGATAATGTGTGCATTCTTAACTGCCGTGACGTGGGATTCGACTATAACGGCCATACCGGGCAGCCTAGAGTCGGCGGTCATAGATCCGATTGGGTGAATGGCTCCAGAATAGCTCTTCAAGATCAAGAAGGTGATTATTGAGAGCGGTTTACTTGCCCTCGCTCTTTGGCTCTCTATAAATGTTTGAAGATTTATGCGAATGTAGCTGCTGAAATACAATGAACCTTTCACGAATCTAACGGCGAATATTCTCAATTATTCCTTGTATCATTAATACCGAACGAGTGCACAGTCCGGGCGAAATGCCTATTCAAGAAACATGAAAATCATTTACTATATCTCTTTATTCCTTTCAGCGCTATGTGCTGTAGAAGGCGCTGCGACGTATGGAAGGCCTTCCTTAGCCGAAAAGAGGGTAAATTCACAAAATACTCCTCATCACAAAGAATACCCGCAGCATCGACATTGGTCTTCGCCCAATGATCCTTCTATAACTCTCCCTCTCAAACCCCGTATCCGCAAACGGGCCACCAAAGATGAAATCGCAGCAGCGAAAAAGCTCGTCGAAGCCGCACAGGTTTCCCAGGGAGCAAAGAACCGCCATAGATTCAGAAACCCTTTGCGTCCAAAGTTTACCTTAAGGCCCGTGGAAAAATCTGGCAAAGCCCAAAGAGTTAGCAGCCTCGCAGCAGATTCGGTCGCAGATGAGGGCCTCAGCGAAGCCGCTGCTCTTATTGCAGAATATGAAGCACCAACGTACAATGAAACCTTACCAGATCTTGGCCCTGGGTTCCCAAAATTGGAGAAGAGACAAAGTGGTGGAAGTTTCTGGATGGAAGGCGTTTCCCATGGTTCAGTAGCAATCGGTGGAAGCGCTGGTTACCAAGTTTTCCGCAATGTCAAAGACTTTGGGGCCGTGGGTGATGGGCTCACCGATGATACTGCAGCCATTAATCTCGCGATATCCAGTGGTGATAGGTGCGGCGCAAACTGTGGCTCTAGCACTGTTAAACCCGCCTTAGTTTTCTTCCCTTCAGGCACCTACCTTGTTTCCAAATCCATCATCGGGTACTACAACACCCAGCTCGTTGGAAACCCAAACAACCTCCCCATCATCCGGGCGGCAAGCTCGTTTATCGGGCTAGGTGTTATCTCTTCAAACGTCTACATAGAAGGGCAAAATGGTGGGGAGTGGTATATCAACCAAAACAACTTTATGAGACAAGTCCGCAATTTCATCATTGACATGAGAGCGGTTCCAAATGTCATGTCTGGACAGAGCATCCGCCCCGCTGGTATCCACTGGCAAGTCGCTCAGGCCACTTCTCTGCAAAACATCCAGGTCATCATGTCAACCCGCACCGATACCACACATCTTGGCATCTTTATGGAAAATGGATCTGGTGGGTTTATGAGCGATATGACGTTCAGTGGCGGCGCCATAGGAGCGTATCTGGGAAACCAGCAATTCACGATTAGGAAGTTTAGTTTCAATGGATGCAAGGTAGCCGTTGAAACCCACTGGAACTGGGCTCTTAGTGCCAAATCATTCTTAATTAACAACTGCCAAGTTGGTTTCAACATCTCTGCCAGCGTTGGTAGTGGACAAGGCACCGGATCAATCAACATTATGGATACCACTATCATGAACACACCTGTCGGTATTGTCGCTACACTGGCGGGTACAAACCGAACATCCATCATGGTTGATAACTGGAAAATGATCAACGTTGGCGTTGGAATTAATGATCTCAGTTCCGGCCAGACGGTTCTAGCCGGTGGCACTGGCGTTATTCCTTCATGGGGCTCTGGTATCACGTACAATTCTGCGTCTGGATATGGTTCCAGGGGTGTGTCACAATCAGGCGGCCGTATTATCACGGATCTAGAGAAGCCAGCTGTTCTATTGGGAGAGTTCGGGAACTGGTTTGAGAGGTCGAAACCTCAATATCAGGATCTTCCGGCTAGTTCTTTCTATGATGTCAAAACGAGTGGAGCAAGAGGAAATGGGCGCAGCGACGACACGGCAGCTATCAACGCGGCCTTACAGACTGCGACTTCCGCTGGGAAAGTGACGTACTTTCCTCATGGGATGTACCTTGTTACCGATACGATTCTGGTTCCACCTGGTGCTAAGATCGTTGGGGAAGCGTGGTCACAAATCCAGGGTACCGGCACAAAGTTTTCCAATAAGGACAGTCCGCACATTATGGTCAAAGTTGGGAATGCTGGCGACGTCGGCGACGTCGAAATCCAGGATATGCTATTCGGCGTTAGAGGTGGAACGGCAGGTGCGATATTAGTTCAGTGGAATATCAAAGCCAGGTCTCCGGGGAGTGCGGCACTTTGGGACTCTCATTGGCGTGTTGGCGGCTCCATCGGAAGCAACCTTCAAAAAGCACAATGCCCCAAACTTACCGGCCAAATTAACCCGAACTGCATGGCGGGATCTTTGCTGTTGCATTTAACACCGACCTCATCAGGCTACTTTGAGAATGCCTGGATATGGACAGCCGACCACGATTTAGACGTTATTACACAGGACCAGATTGACATATACGTTGCTCGCGGAGTCTTAATCGAAAGTCAAGGACCCTCGTGGTTCTACGGCACTGCATCCGAGCACAATGTTCTCTACCAATACCAGCTTCAGGGCGCCAAAAACATATTCATGGCACTGATACAAACGGAATCGCCGTACTTCCAGCCTAGCCCTCGCGCTCCAGCCCCATTCCTACCCGGGTATACGAATAACAGCAGTTTGGAGTGGCCAACAGGCGGCGACGAAAACGGCCCGGGAGGCACGAAGAGAAGCCTCCTTTCCCGGGGGGTCCCTGACAGTGATAATAGTACATTAACAACTCCAGTACCACTTCAGAAGCGGGGTGATGAAGAAAACAACTTGGGTGAGAGCTTAGGATCGGACCCTCGCTTCTATGACTGTCTGGCAGACCCCAATACATGTGCCGTTTCTTGGGCGATTCGATTTATCCGATCTCAGGACGTCCACATTTACGGTGCTGGTCTATACAGCTGGTTTCAAAATTACGATCAAAGTTGCCTTAGTCGATCGAATTGCCAAAATAACGTTGCTAAGATCGATGGCGAGTCGAAAGGTCTGAGACTCAACAACCTAGTCACCGTTGGCTCAATCTTGATGGCGAACGATGCCGCGGGTTTTACGATTCAATCGGACAAGAATCGCAATGGCTTCGCATCGAGTACCCTTGGAGTTGAAGCAAAGGATGCTAGCGGCGGTGCTCTCTGGGATAGTGATGCACTAGGCTTCAATGGCAATTCCACCGACGAATACGGCAGTCAAGACCAGAACCGTGTAGTTGTCATTTCAACTGCACGGAACGGCCCGTCGAGGTGGGAGATGTCTTGGGAATACTATGAATTTACCGCCGAAGAATAGGACGTGATGACGAACATGGATTGCAACTATTTTCAAAACGCAGACCCAAAGGGAGCGATTGACAGCCCTCCGGACCCAGATGGACTTGGCGAGCAACCGTACAAAGGCCCTGCGGATAGACTAGAAGGCATACTCGTTGACGGTCACAGATGCATTTATACCACGACCTCTACTGCCAGCTGGAGCGACGTTGGAGGCGGAACTAAATTTGGAGAATTGAATTGTGAAGGATTCGTAGGCGCTTTTGACTGCTACAAACCCGTATCCCTAACCACGCCTAATAACTGGGAAACAAAGTGCGACGATCGGTTATGGTTCGTCATCGGTATCGAATGCCCTACCCGCGAGTTTCGCAATAAAGCGAAAAGAGCAACTCCAGTGATATACGCAGAATTAGAAGCTTTCACCTTCGAGAGTATGAGCGCGTCTATAAGGAAGCTTGACGGGACATTCGACCTAAGCCAGCCGTCCAAGCCCAATTTCTACCAGCTAGAGACGAATGATAACGAACCGCGGGGGTTTCATGGACTGCTATTTTATACACGCCGCCTGACAGAAAACCACGTGAAACTACCTGATGGTAGGCAAAGGCCTGGGCTTTCAGACCGAGCACGGTGGCTAGGGTCTCGGGTTGGTCTCTTGACAATCTGGGTGTGTCATAAACTCCTCGCCATATATTACAGCACAATAGATTTATGGCAGTATAGTTTTAATTGCTGACAGCGTCGTGGGGCATGCAGGAGGGTTGGCCCAATGCCGATCTTGATGGTCCTAAATTCGCAGCTTGGAACTATTACGGCATTGGTAACCTCGCCAATTTTATTGGTCACTTCACCCCCGTGAAATTGCGAGTTTACTTCGGGGTCATGTCTACCGTATTCGCGTATCAAGCAAGGTTAGACGCTCCTTTCATTCGCCAGTGTGACTCCGTCCAAGTAATGGGACCCTGCTAACGTGTACGGGGTATGTAATAATTATTTATTTCTGTAGAGGTACAGCGTATGTCATGACAGAAGACCCCTCCAAGATCGAAATGGGTGGAATCTGGGGAGAGGACGAATATCCAGCTTTAACCAGGGAGGGTGGTCCGGTGATAAGAATCATCGCCATCAATAGACAGGGCAGTGACCCGCACCTTATTTATAACAGATACCCGTTCATTTTTACCCCTGGATGGGGAAGAGCAAGTCCCAACAAGTCAGTGCCGCTGCCCAGTTCATCTCTCCCTTGGAAACATCCAATCACGGATCTTCCTCCAGACCATAATGAGGCTAAGTGGGGGACAATCAACGACCGAACGCCTAGCAAGTTCAAACGGAGTATTGAAAATACTGTTGATTTTATCGACGACAAACTTACTTTGAGGGAGAAGTACCCAAGTAAGCGTGGAGCTTCCGTCGCCAGTATGTCGAACCTCAGGGATAGTGTGGATCATGACCTATCCCCACCACCTTCAAAACGCCCAACCTCTGAAAAACGATCCACATGGCGTATATTCCCTGCTTACTACTATGGCGAACGCTGTCTTAGCGGGATGAAGTGGATGGACACTTGGAAGTGCAAGCCCTATGCTGGACAGTTTCTTGCTTCTAAGTACGAAAAGGCGGCCACCAGGGAAACTTATATTGATATTTTTGGCGACGGCATCCCAGTTTAACACAAAATTTACAAAGTTAAGATAGAATTCTAGTCAGCATAGCTAAAGGATATAGTATTGGAAGTAGCTCAACTCGATAGCTTAACATTGATCAATTGGACTGTACAAACGGTATCTTGAGAGCCCATCGCTGGTAATTCGTAGCCAGGTGTGCGGAGGCGCCGAGGAAGAGTTTCCCTAGCAGGCCGGGCAGTTGTGCGTTGGGCCCTACAAAAGCCTTCCACCTCCCCTGAGCTTCGACGCGTCCCCAAACCCTCTCCTCTTCATCGCCATCATCATCAACCTCGACCTCACCTTCTATACTAATCACAACCTCTCACTTCTTCTTTTCGTGACAAACCCCCATCATTCTACCGCTACGGGCCGGGAAGCTATTCGATTCGATGCAGAGACTGAGCTAACCTTACAATTCGATTCGTTAGAACTAGCTACATTGGTGAGCGACAATTTAGCTAACTTGGCGTGTCATTTTAGAAAAATCACACTTGTTCCTCAAGGATGAGACTGCAAAGACTATCCTTTACACAAAAAAACTTGTATCACTGGGATCAGACCAATAGTGGACTACTCGCTAACACAAACTTGTATCACCGCCGACGACTGGCAAGCCGTCGAAAAGAACACAGCAGGGTTGGTCTTACGGGCCGGCCACGACCAACCAATTTACACCGCTCGCAGAACTTCCGCCGTTCGCAAACTCGATCAACTACCCAACTCGCACTCGCCAAACCGACTACCAGATCGTCCCCGGCATAGGGTGGCGGTCTCAGCTGACTTCCTTATATCCTGCTGATATAATCACAGGTTCAACAAATCCCACAAACTCTTTCCTTCGCCTCACAAACACTTTCCTCCGCCGTTTCTTCGATTCGACGTCGCTACGAATTCGACTGAATTCTTCCAGCTGGCCTCCGCTACTGGAATCGCAAATCTCACGAACTCTTTCTTCTTCCTTCGCGGTTTAACTGAAAGGCTATTAATTAATAATCTGTAAGGCCCTGTTCAAACCCTTTGTGCTTCTCCTGGCGTAGTAGCAAGTTACTTCCGGCGGGCAGTCAGGTTTAAAATATAACCCATCATGTCTAAGAAGGCTAACACCTCCTTGCCGGCACCCTATAGCATAAATTTGGCCGCCCTGTTGGGCGAGGCTCTCAGATGTACACAGCTACTTTAAAAAACTTGAACATACCTCTCTCCAATCAAACTTGTACTCAGTGAGTTAACCCCCACCCGTCGCATTTTGTTTAAATTCTTTTGGGAAGCTCGGTCTTTGCGTTCTCGGAAAAGCATCCCCCCAGATGCCCAGGTACGTTAGTCACCCTCCCTCAATCAGTTATAAGATGTTTTACTTCTGATATATCTACCTCTTCGGCACGGATCGAATTGAGCAAGGCAGCTGCTTCTGGCCAAGCAATAGTGTTGATCTCGCAAATTGCAACATCTCTTGCCAAGAGATTATATAATCAGCCAGATCCTCAGGTGTACCAACAGACGCAGCTAGCAGCTGCGATATATATCGTGCATGCAATAGGATCCCCTCTTGTCGTACATGTCTATAAATCGCCAATACCTCATACAAAAGAATCGGTCGTCATCATGTCTTCCGTTGGAAGCTCCTCTCCCGACATCATCTCCGAGCGTCAATGTATGCTAGACAAACTCCCAGACGAGATACACTTCGAAATCCTATCCTATGTCGATTTCTCGGACTGGAGGACACAAATCCCCTGCATACAGGCCTATCCACGCTGGTCAAGCATTCTCCAAGAACGCAGATACTTCCAACACCGCTATAACAATAGAAGCATCCATGACGGCTTATGCCACCACCGTCTTCTACTAGAGGCTGTAACAAGGGACCTCGTATGCGTCGTCAGAGAAGGGGCCATAATTTCAGCAAAGTTGAACCGAAAACCTCAGCTCAATATCGACGACGACGACGACGATGACGAAGAGGAGGAGGAATTCTTTTGGAGATCGGAACTCGGTGGGCCTGGCGTACTAGACGACCCGGTATTCTGCCTGCAGAACTGTTCGGAAGCCCACGACTCAGGGGACCCCAGTTTCGGGGATATAGATGTAAAAGGGATAATGATAGATCTCGAGCCGATACACCCCTGGGATAACAGCAGACCTCTCTCCCGAACCCAAATTTGTGCATTCGACAAGAACCCTAAATTTCGGTCATGGTCAATTCGCGAATTTATCGAGTTTGCGACTAAAGACGTGGCTGAGGTCACGTTTTGTCAACTTTACAAGAGATACGACGTACGGATTAGACACTTGAGTACATACTGCCACTTCTGCCGTTTCATGGGGAAGGTAGAGCCAATAGTTGAAGATGAATACGACCTTGACGATGTTAGCGAGTTGAGCTTTACAGAAGACGATCCAGAGACTGAACTATGCTGTCTGTCGTGACAAAGTTACCGACGGCATAATCGCGTCTAACACACCATACACGAAAATTAGGCACAGTTTCGACACCCAAGAACTTTGGATAGTAACGTCTTATTGGATTTTCACTAAATAGTTTAGAACATGTTCGTTTTAGGTATTAATTCTTCAGTATAGCATTCCCATATTTCAAGCGCCTTAGTAAGAGGTCTGGTAAAGATGTTTAGTATTAATATACCGGGTTTTGAGTGGTCTAGTACCCAGAGTTCACAAAGGGAGGCCATCCTTTGTTTGGGTTTTGAGGTCATATTCATGAAGGAATAGCGATTCTTGGAGTGAGCAAATACGCCCGGGATGTAAATACAGGTAAATGGGTTCTCCAACTACAAGATCCGAATGCTGTGAAACTCAGACGATTACAAAAAGATGCATATCAGTGTATATCGGGAACGCTCAGCGGACTAGCCCATGAAGTGTCGAGCCGTAGATGTAGCCATCGTGTCTGTCTCTTCATGCGGTAGTTCCAGCTCTGGTACCACCCGAAGAAACTCATCGAATGATCTAGTTGATGATTCGGGATTACCTCCTTCCGCTCTTTTAGCCTTCCACATCCGGATATGTTTCGCGATGAAAGTGCGCCCGAATTTCACAGCGGCTTCGAGTGCGTGATCTAAACAGTTGGGGTGAACCTCCAAGAACAAAGAAACAGTATCAATCTGAGCTAGTTGGACAGCTGTCTCCACCGCTGTTGACGGCCCGAAGCCAAGGCTTGGACCAATGGCGTAGATATGAGCGCCCTCTGACAACAAGTAAACAATTGTATTAAACTTAAACCGCTGAATGGCAGAATGGAGAGGCCGGGCCCCATGATTGTAAGCCTCTTGTATACTGACACCGGCAGCTACCAGCATCTTCAAGCTCCCAAGACTTGCTTGACTGGCAGTTTCGGTGTAACGGTATAGGAAATCCTGTTTCAAGCTGCTCATCGACAACCTAATTGATAAAGCGTCCAATAACAGCTCTACCAGTTCAACTGCGTCTTCTAAGATTGCTTGCTTCAGTGCATATTTCATGAAATCATACCGAAAGGTAACTTCGGTATATTGACATGTATCCGCTGCTGGATCCTTGCTAACACTAGATGACAAAGGGTTGTTTACGATGTATTTGATTAATTGAACGTTCTGTGTCAACTCCAATACCGGTATCAGGCATTCTACCAGCTGTGACATAAACTCGCCGGATCTTTTTAGATTAGCGAACTGAATGTAGCCTTGGAATGCAATGCTTGCAGCTTCAACGGTCTCGCCTCTATCCAGAGTAGCAGCTGTCTTGCTTATGGCCGTTGGCAATAGGTCCGGATTTATTAGCTTGATCCTTGAATCCCAACCTTTCGAAATCGCCTCATAATCCAAATTCTCTACAGCGGCCCAGAAATCCGGTGCTATCCCCAATGCGTCAGTACTATGGTCAAGAGCCCGAAATGAAGTCTTCAATGCGGATGGACTCGCTCCCTTAGACAGTAGCAAATTAAAGAACCAGGAGTAATCCATCCAAAAAGATCGATGGAGGAGAGTTTCTTGCCCTTGCTTTTCGATAGTCCCTACGCCTAGCACACAGAGACGAGAATGCGGCCGTGGGTTATCTAGAAGGGGGCTTTCGAGACTAAGACCAGTTTCTAGGAGAAATTCAAGAATATTTTGTATCTGTAGACGTGTTTCGTTATGATACCGGTCTGCCAATATGCATATGTTGCTATGAATCTTAGCCCATATCCCGGTACGAGATATATCGAGCCCACGGTTAAAGCTCTGTTGTAGCAATTTGAGTGTCTGTTGGGATGATGGACCCCCAAGGAACGGGAATGAATACTGGAAGCTTAAACACTCTTTAGGAAGTCCGTGAATAAGTGTGACCCGATTAGCCGCCCGTTGTAGAACACCCATAAACTCCTCATATGTAACCGTCCGTTCTATGTGATCGAGTATGGCACTCATAATCATGGGGCGGACTGTTCCTATATATAGTAGGAGCTGCGCTTGATGGTGAAAAACATTAGAAGCATCTTTAGGACCCCGAATTTGGTGGAGCAGGGTAGATGAATTTTGAAGAACTTCGACCAATCTATAATCTTGAAAATGACCTTGTTCATCGATAGCGAAAGAAAGTAAAGAGTTGTGGCCACACGACCACCAGCCCGGGTAAAAGATTTTGATGAAAGTTTGAACGGCTTCCAAATCGGCTTCCAATGTTGCTCGAAGGAGGCCAAGGGCGTAGCCGTACTTGAATCCCGCATTAAATAGCATTTCCACCGCAGTGGCGCTGGCTGTCAGGAGAGGCATATATAGATCAGACCCCGCCGACTCGAAATCCGAGACAGACACTTTGCTGGGATCCCACAATCTGAAGAATGGCGTCAAATCCTTCAAACATTTCTCACAGAGGAGTAATAAAAAAATAGCTTCTCCGGCGTTCCTTGGGCGCAGATTATGGCGTTGGATATGCGAAATTATTAGTTGCATCGTAGCGAGGTTGGTACCATCAGGTCTTGGGGCCATACGGTAGAGATTGAGCCTCGCCTTTTGGAAGATATATCTGTATTCGATCGTCTCCGCTACTTCGCATAAACTGTGGAACCCTCCCACAGCCATATTGAACATATAGTCATAGGACCTCATATCTGGATAGGTTTTTTGGATGTGAACTATCAGCTCTTCATCACATCTGTCATAAAGTACCTTCAATAATTCGTGACACGCGGCTTCCGTTGACACCGTTTTTAGCGATACCAACTCCTTCAGCGCACCTCTGTATCCCAACCTATCAACGGTATCTAGGAGTATGCCAATTTCCTTTCTGGTGAAAGTGTCATTCGAAAGGCGAAATAATATTACTTTCAGAAGAGCCAATGATGGATGGGGTTTCACCGAGCTAACCTCCATGCCATAAGGGTTCGGGCGCTGAAGTACTGCATTGAGAAAGGCCTGTGATACCACGATTGGTAAACGATATAATACTGAATATGGAATTTTTGGTCGAATTTGGTCTCGTAGTGGAAGCTGTTGGATATCCATCATAAACCCGCTGAGATCCGGAGGGGTAGAGACATCAATGGCCGTCGAGCTGTTTGCGCTGGTCTCAGCGCCGTCGCCCCGGTTGAAAGTTCTTGTAGTTGATCTCGATGCAAACAGCCTGGCAGTGAATGTGACGTTCCGCCTTCTCCCCCTCTCGATTGCTTTTTGGCTGACGCAGGTGCTTTGATTGACAATGACCTCTGTTTCGCCCTTGCCTAAAGCTTCTCGGGCGGCAATCTCCCGGTCTATTTGCACCCACTCGTCCGTCTTGACGCGTTTACGACATCCCCATGGACCGTATAGACGTGTTCTATACTGGCTTTCTCTACAATAGTTCATAAATTCATTTAGTACGTGGCTTCCCGGGGGCATTCAAGAGAGGTGTACGTATACTTACGTCGCATTGAGTCCATAATCTTCGTTACACTCTTGTACGATCTTTTTGAGCGGCCAGCCAAGATAGTATCGCATCATGATTTCCTTTTTATAATCATCGAGTTCGGGGCACCGTCTGGCCCGTTTTCTTGAGACCGTCAGAGCCATGGTGGTCGACTTGGATCGGCGAGGCTGTAAATTCGTTCGTGGGATTGTCTAAATACCGTAACCCGGGAGGACACGTAGAAGTACAAGGTTTCTAAAATCTTAAGGCGAAAGTATTCCGAAGAGGGGTTGTAATAATTGTAGAAGGGGTGGTATTGTGGTTGATGGATAGTTTGGTTTTGTTGGCGATACAGCAGTGGTGGGGAGAGGACTCGAGGGCCTGTTAAATAGTGGTTTGGGACTTCTAGATTGGCGCCCTAGGACTAGTTCACGAGGAACCCACGCACCAGTACCACTCCCACGGGTCAGGCCAAAATGCAAAAGTGAAACAACTTTCGTTCTTGACCAATGGGCGACGAGTATTCCTTTGCGCCCTGGTCTGGTAAACCGTGCATGCGTGTTGCGTAATGAGGGAAGAACAATGCATATATATGGACCATGATATATTCTGGAAGATAGTAATATACATTCTATATAGAATTTTCGAGGTTGCGGGTAGTTATGCTTCATTACCTGCCAAACCACTGTAATGTATTCTGCCGCGCCACTGTTCAGAGCGCGCATACATAAACCTATTTATCTCAACACCCCAATCATCCCCATAAATATCAAGCTTCCCCGGTGTCATCACACAATAAGGGCAAGGCCGCCCCCTATACCTCATACACTCACACTCCGGTAAATCCGCCGTTTCTTTCAAAACCAACAAGGCTACAAATATCTTCCTCCGAGGGTGAGTTTTAGTATCAAAGTTCGCCTCGCGATCAGTATAGGGTGTAAACACCGCCCAGCACTCTGAGGCTTTATCGTCCTGCTGGAAAAACTCCTCCGCAATTCCTGATGCAAGTTTTTCTATCACCTGTTTAAGGCTTGCTGTTTGCTCGCTCCGTCCGCTGGGGAGATAGGTCCAACGATTATAGATACTCTTGTGTTTGAAAATCTCGGAAATAGCTTTACCATCCGTAACGCTGTAAGAATACCCGAAATTGATCTCTCCGTCCGCATTCCCTAAAGGCTCGACCTTGGCCTCCAACTCAGCTCGTTCCTCGTCGTCTGGAAAGAACTGTGGGTCTTCGGCTAACAGCGGCGAGTCCGTTATATCGTAGCATGTGAGTTTACCCCAGAAGTGCTCGAATGCAAATTTCAGTGGGCCGAGATCGTTTTCGTCGTCCGTACCCTCAGTGACACATGAAATTCCATCCGATTGGCAAATCAGCAGCCTCGTCTGGCCCGATCGTTTGACAGTCAAGACTGCCGCCCTACTCCCCAATAATTTATGCAACCCGAGTCCCCAATGCCATCCAAGTGTCGATAACAACGTTCGTCCATCTTTTACTTCTGCCTCCTCCCTCGAGCCCGGAATGGTATTCTCCGGCAAAGCGGGTGAACGATCAGAGTGTGGGGCGCTAAGAGTATTGGTGAATGGCCGCTTCTCTATCCAAAAATCGCCGTAATAACGTTGTCGGCGGAAGGTATCGTCTTGTAGAATCGAAGCCCAAACAGGACACGCGGCGGCCGTGAAATGTTCGGTCCAATGAAGATGTTTTAAAATCTTTATGTGGAGTTCTGTTGGTAAGCTAAAGAGCTTCGAAGTGGGAGAGGACGCCATGTTGTGATTCTGGATTATAGACATTGCATTGAGTGGTCTGGAAGCAATCTCTTTATACCCTAGTTCTGAGTCGTCGCGCTTATGCGAGGGTCTATGTCGGCAGTTCAAACAGTCAACATCAATGACGTGTCCTGAAGGCTGCCTCTTGAAGTGGCGCTCACCCTCAAAACCGCACTACGCGTTCGAGCCGATGCTATCTGCACGTGGAGGCAGCTATAGTGGAAGTGGAACCTATCGATATCAAGTATCCAGTCGACGTTGACGCGAGACGTCAGCAAACCACCAAAGCAGAGCGGGGTGAGTGAGCTCGATTTTGCGTTGTTCAAAATGCAACACTAGAATGTGTTGGCGGGGTCCAATGGGCTGCCTTCGCCTTCGCACAATACTTCGCGCTTCGCAATGACATTAGCTTCCCAACATTACATCCTCCTCCAGCTCTACCACCCCATAAACACCCCTCAAGATGTCAATATCCCTCCGCCTCGGCATCGCCTGGGCCCCCGACTTCCAAACCTCCGAACCAACTGACACTCTAGTCCTCACCGGCAAAACCTACTTCGTGGACCAACGTCTCTTCCCACAGCTAACACCATCCCCATCCCCCATATCCTGGGCATTCGCCGGAACCCGTTCTTCGCAACCCATCCCAGATAAACCGGGTTATACAAAATGCTCCTGGACTCATCTCGTCTCGTCCGTTCGTTTTTCAAAGGGTGAAAAACCGACGGATGAGGGTGTTTTAGGCCCCCACCCGGCTTGGCCCAATGATCCGATATATGCATTGGAAACCGGGAGTATGATAAACCCGGATACGGGTGTTATGACAGAATATAAAGAATATTGGCAGGATACCCCCGCGAAGGAAGGGGATGAGGTTGTATTCTGGGAGTATGGAAACGATGAATCGGGGCCTGATAACCGTGCGTTTGTGGGGATTGTGGGGAAATATGCATTGGGTGTTGGACGAGCGAATGGTGTGTTTTGGACTTGGAGGGCGGAGAAGGATGGTGAGGGGAATTGGAAGCTTGAACGATCGGTTCTTGAACGTGATGGTCGAAGGAGGGGGTGGGGCCTACTGACCCGAGCATTTGATACGGTGAACTCGGGGACAGTTGAAGATGAACTAGTCAGCGGATATGGCTTCGATGAAGAGCAGGGAGAAGCAAAGTACGTTTGGACATCAAGAGAAGCGTGGAGGGTGCCACAGCAAGAATAGTCCAATCTTTAGCCCCCGGCAAATAAATCTCGTAGCGATATAAATTAATGAGTGCGTGTAAATTATTAGTTACCGTTTCTATCATATCAACTTGGTAAGTTTTGTTAAGATAAGTAAGAAGACCCAGCTCTTTGAACTCCAAGAACGCCATAAGTAGCTAAATATATGCAACATGAAGATAATTATTGAAAACAAATCATACAAGAACTCCAGGGAAACAGTGGCTCTGTTTCCAGTTTACCCCAATTATACCCTCTCATAACCAGTCGTCTTAGACCCTTTCTCGCCCGCCGCACCGGCCCCTCCACGGTCAGTAACATACCACCGTCCTTGCTTTTTCGTGAACCAAAACCCAACTTTGTATTGTTGGCCCATCGGACCTGTTCCTCCGGTGCCCTTCCATTCCTCTTCAACATCGCGAACGTTAGATTTCCCATTGCCCTGAGGACCACCTTTAATAGCTCCACCATCCATAACAACACAGAATAGATTTTGCAATTCCGTCCAATCGGTAACAAATCCATCCCTGACACAAGAGAAGTAGATGAGACAGAAAACATTCATCAACAAAACGCCGAGAAGGACGATATAAAAGATAGGTTTCCAACCACTCCTCGCTCCAGAAGTATATTCGATAGTTGCTAGTTGAGCGTTGAAGTATTCTCGGAATGGTGGCGGTGTCGCAGTTACATTGTAAGGGAAATATGTTGTGAAAACGGTATCAACGGCACTTGTAATCATTGCATTCCCAAGAAGAACCGCCAAGGCTTCAGCTAGAGAAGGTCTGGAATCGCTAAGATTACTAGTCGAAGTGTCGAGTGCGAGTTGAGAGAGGAAGCGAGTAATAGAGGCGTTGTTATCGCTGATACCAGTGTTTAGGGAGACAGAGAGTAGAACGGTTTGGGCAACGTCCCTGAACGTTTTAATGTTAATTAGTAAACCGGTACGCCATTAGGGGCCATTGAGTACACTAACCGGAAGTCAGGCTGCACGTTGTCACGAACCGGTTCTCTACCTGGAATCGGATTCTCCAATGTCGCTACCCCAAGCCTCTTCAGGTCATCCTTAAATGACAATTCATTATCTAAATTGCAGTTCGCGGTAATATTTCCACCACTTTCAAACGCCTGGAACTCGGTAGAGCAGTTGGGTGTCAGAAAGCTCTTCATTCCGCACATTGTAAAACCCCCCTCTCGGCCTTCGGTGCCGTTAGATCGAGAAAGAAAATATACCGATGGGTCTCCAAGTGCGCTAGTGAGCACCGTATTGAATGCAATCGGTGCTTTTCCAAATCGAGGGGCAGCAAATGGTGGTAATGGAAATTCTTTGTCGAAAACGTAAGTCGCATTATTGGTGAAGTTGAACACTTGTTGGATGTAGGGGTCCGGGCTACCATTCCTGCGCAGATCTGGACGAGTGGTATACCACTCCACGTTATCTGCATTGACCGGGGCACAAATTACCTCGACCGCGGGATTTGGTACAGACGCCTTGATCGTAAAGGACCCATAACCGGAACCTACTTCATCTGGCTGTAGAATACCGTTTAGGCTGGAGTTTCTCGCCGCGAAAACGACTCCAGGGTGTGGCATTGCCATGACCGCTCTATTTAGGCCGTTCTCCCCGCTAACGTGCATCCATGCTCCTGCATAGTTTACGAGATTCAATGAAGATGGGGCAGCGGGACGTTTAAGGGGATCCGAGAACGAAGTATCTCGAGATTCCGCCCACAACGTGTTCCAGTCACTGAGGTCTCGATAGCCTCTCCCTGCTGATTGGATACCATCACATGTCGCCCTGCCAAGAGGGGACGTGTAACCACCTGATGGAGGGTCTTCTAGGTCAGAGATGACAGTTTCGCATGATTGGATTCTGAAAGGGTTGTTTGCGTAGGAGGTAATCGCAAAACCTGAGAGGTTTCTAGCCTCGAAGCTCCCCATTTCCAATTTGGGAGATACGAGCGTATCGGCGGCAGTCGTATAAAAACTTGCAAAGACGGTTGCTGTCAACGAAAGGGCGCCAAGGAATGTCAGGCCGGCGAATTTAACGGATGAGGTATGTGTCAGAAGCGTCCCTGGTTGCGTAACCCAACTTCTCATGGAGAGTTCGGCGATATTGACACCTTTTGATCCGCTGAGGAGAGCTCTCCGAGAGAGAACTTGGCCCAAAAATGAAACGAAAACACTGACGAAGCTCAGTTCGACTAGGAAAATGGATGTTAGCTTTTTTTTGGTTCAGAAACTATACTTCAGAGGCACCATACTTGTTTTGGCGAGAATCGCAGATATAAGCTGCGCATCTTGTGGCTTCAATCCGGCAGTCCTTGCAATTTTCGTTCCATACCGCGGCCGGGCAACCGCCACTGCAAAGAAAAATATAGATCCGATGGTCGAATATATGCACAGTATCAGAATCGTAATACTCAGCCAGTCCGCCTTCGGTCTCTTCTTCTTCTTAAGCACCATTGATTCAGCATCCGAGCTGTAGTCATCATCAGGTGGAACGCCTTTGTATGCTGTCCCTGACATATTTCCGCTACCTTCATCAGGCGAAACATATCGTAGCCCAAGACTATTTGTCGGATTCTCCGTCGATACTGTATGGAATATCTCTTGGTTTTGGGCCGGTTGACTCGAGCTTGCTGGGGTGATATCGTGTGCATTGGCGCCATTATTGGTATCTCCTTCTTCCCTCTCCTCTTCTACAACCTGCTCCGTAAAAGCAGAAGTTTTATATCCACCTGCTTCTTCGGAAAATTGCCGTCTATGTTTTCTAAACGATGGATCTGGAGATGGACTTTTCTGCCATGAAGCCCTCCTAAAATGGCCTGCAAAATCGCTTTGAAATCTGCCAAGCCGCCTGTCGCTAACGGGTGATGTTGGAACTGAAAAAGCGGAATGGTTTGAATTTATGGATGCCCTACCGGCCGAGAACCTCTTATGAGAAGGCCCCGTCGACGCCGGCGACACCAACGGCGGTGTCGTAGACATAGTAGCGCCAATATTTGGTAGATTAAGATGATTTGAAGCCGAATTATTTCTAGAATGAGAAGCTGATGTCGGAGCCGAAGCCGGTGGGCCTGGTAAATTTGGTTCCTCCGGTAAAAGACTATGAGTTAAAGGTTCGAATTTCGAGGCAAAAGGGAGAGGGTCTGTCCTTGGAGCGGGACCACCACTAAATGTAGGGTTGGCATAGGACGAGTCGCTGGAGAGAGGGACCATCTTGTAGTTCTTCCTGGGTTTCATGGTTCCTTTTCCTTTTTTCTTCTCTTCCTGTTTTGTTGTATTCTATTTTCTTACCCTTCGACGCCTGCAAGCTAGGGTTGGATTCCAACTAGATCGAGAAAGGTATGAAACAATTCAAGGGAGGGCTTGAAGGGAGAGGGATGCTGTTGTCCTTTGTCTTCCCTGTAATGCGCGCCCACAGTGAACTGCGTTAAGCCTTAGATCTATGGAAGGGGGTTCCCTGTCAACTGTCAACTGGCGGTGTCCACCTTACACGAACACTAACTAACTCTTAGTAATTTGTCTGACATCGAGCGAGTTGGCTGATCGCCGGCTGTGCAACACGCTTTGAGAATGGTGTTGTGATATTCCAAATGCAACCCAACGCACCGCACCAGCTATGTAACTGGCGAGGGTGGAGTCGACCAGGTCGGATGAGACACCGATTCGCCCGCCTTACGATCAAGGAAGCAAAGCGTAAGAGTAAGATCGTTTTGATAATCCACAGTTGTCTCAAAGATATTAAAATAGAAGCTAGTTAGACCCGGCGTATGTACGGAGTATGTATGTCCAACTTTGTTCGACTGTTGGGGGAATTTGGTTCCAACGGGTTGCGAAATCGGATCTCGAAGTTAACTCTCAACTTCAATTATGCATTACTACCATGGTCCACGGGTTAGCATAACTGTAACTCATTTCCTAACATTTCAAAGGTTGAAAGAAGAAGGCCGCTTTGAAGGGGCTTTATGTCCAGTTCAGCAACGGATCACATCTATTTAGATGCTGCAAAACACCGCTTGTTTCGGGAAACACAGGGACTGTCAAGCGCAAAGAAACCAAGGCATCCTTACCGAAACAACGTCACAGTCGCCCTCGGCTTCAACGACCTTTTTTTTTATTTTAGTTTATTTTTTTTTTAAACTAGTTTATTCCTTTTTGAAGAGAGAGAGATCAGTGGTGAGAAACCGATGTTCAAGATCCCATTTAGGGCTGGCGAAGAAAGCATGCTAGCAGCGGGATGTCACCCTCCATATTATAGCCCAGTTTTTCCTTTCGGTGGAGAAGAGCCCACTACAAAAACGGTCCTTCGATCTTCAGGATTCCGACGAGCCATCTTGGAACAAGCGAAGTTGTGCCACCCAGACGCAGACTTGGCGGTGCGCGTTGAGAGGTCAACCCCGACCTTGTGAGGGGCAATACATGTTCCTTTCCAATTTCCTTCGGCTCATTTTCTCCCGGCCACAAAGTGCGGGTTACAAGGCCGTTTCTTTTTGGGCTTCTAAACAAGTGTCTACGCATTCCAAATCAACGGACGCTGTCGGGACAAGTATGCGGCTGCGGCGTGCAGAGCTAGCTGCAGAGCTGCAGAAGAAGTTTTTCCTTCTCGTAGCTTCACCCCGATAAACGCCGACAGATCATTCCCCTCATCCGTATTGCCGTCCTGGTGGCACATGCATCTGCAGCTTCCCTAATCGGGATGACCAAGAATGCTCGCGAAAACGATGGTGATAATTTGAAAGCTAACTAGGGCGGAGGAAAAGTGGGGAACCGATTAAGGCTACAAAAATAGAAGCGGGCAGTATGCCAAGAGCCCGATGAGGGCCGCAGTTCGTGATACGAGAAGGAATTTTCGGAGGAAGTTTCGACGATAGCTAAGTAAGAAATGTCTTTGATGACGGGAGGGATTTGTTATTCGCAATTTGCCTTGAGGTCAAGGCAATTCGCAATCTAACCGCAACGAGACACTGCCAGAATAACACAAAATCAACACCTTCGATTTCTCGCCTTTGTCTTCACGCCGGCGCTGAATTCATGAAGAAGAAGTTAAATCACTGCAGTTAGACGATGGGTGGTTAGATGGACCGAGTAAATTGCAATCGACGGTGAAAATATTGCTAGAACTCGGCCGAAAAATGAGTAATGACTTCTCCGACCTGGAAGGTTTTCTGGGAGTGAGGCTCAAGCTGACAGCCAGCGCTAGTTCAGCCGACATTTCCCCAACAAGACCCGACATTTCCCATTTGGGTGGCAACTATTGCCGGATAACACAACAACGCCCATGTACCCTCCTCGAGGCTGATTTACGAGGCTAGTACTTTACCCCCCATTGCACCCCAATGTTATTAGAAACACCTCTTATTTCGTTTCGGCACGACAGCAGCCTTACGGAACAGTTCCGGTGTCAAAATGACACCCTGTATTATAAATTGAATATGTATAAAAGCCTCCCGCTATGTCTGAAAACGGGTCGCTTGAACTCAGTTTAAGGCAAACAACTTTAGAGCAAACTTGTAGTTTCAAAATAATTGCGAAAAAAAAAAAAGATTTTAAAGAAATTGCGAACTAATTAAATGCAATTGGGTAACAAAAACAGCCTTGGGCTAGGTTTTAGGAGCGTAGTAGGCTCGTAGTCTGTAGTATGCATGGAAGAGGCAAAGTGTTGAAAGAAAACAATGAGCCGCAGCTTTGAGACTAAGGCGGGTATGAAAGAAATATACAAGAAATGAACGTAGGTTGCTATTTAATGCAATAGATTTGGAACACAAAAAAAAAAAAAAAAAAATTGAAGGAACTGAGCAGGGCGTCTCTGTTAGGACCTGATGATGATCGCCGGATAAGGGTTAACCAATTCCCGTAAAACATACTGCGCAGCCGCAATGTTTGTATTCAAGCGGCTGATCCTGGCAACATATTCAGTTCGACATGTAGCAGCTTCCTCGAGGTTTAGAACTTTGTTTCCTTCATGGAAGCTATCGCTCCACCGAGATGCTAATTCCGCGGCAGGAATATGCAAGTTATTTGTGAGTTTGTTCGAGGTTTGCACGAACGATTTGTCATTGCCAGCCTCAGAGGTCAACTTCTTCATCAGCTCAACACCATTTGGTGTCCGAGCTGTTAGGAAGTCCTTTAGTTTAGCAACGACATAGTTACGTAGATTCGTCTTTCGGAAGCCGAATCTGATAACATGTTCGCCGAAACCGGAGAGTCGAACTGCGTGAAGAACGTGAAGGAATATCTCTTCTACAAGCTTAACTCCTTCCGCATCCAAGGCCTCCCAAGGCCACGCTCCAATGAATGCGTGGAAACTCTTGAGGTGGACGTTCGCCGTATTAACGGTCGAGATTCTATGTGGCCAGGGAGCTTCGTGTAGATAGCGCGCAATCTCGAGCTCCAATTCATGGATTATCGAAAGCTTGAGAGCCTGTGGGACTAAGAGGTCGGTCACGGAGGTAGTAGTCCCTCCTTTCAGCATGACAACCAATATATCAGAGAGCATTTTTGTTCTCATAGATATTGGGAGTGAAGACAGTATTGTAATAAGGTGTAGATTGTCGAAGGTACCGACGCTTCCTAGAGGATCGCTACAGATCATTATTCTGCTAGCAACAGGAAGAGATTGTCTGACTATGACAATATTTTGGTCTTGGAGACCCGGGTAGATCTGGAACCTCTCCAGTGGGAATTTCGTCTTGAGCAGCTTCTTTGTTTTAGTTGCGCGTTTCTCAAATGTGCCTTTGGTTTTGGATACTCGCGAAGCGCTGATTGGTACCGCAGAGCCGGGATTGTGTAGACCTGCAGCGCGAAGGCCAACAACAACTTGTTTCTTATTCTTGAATGGCACTGGATCGCTCCCGAACTGTGGGAAGGTAACGGCTTTGGCCCATGCATCAATAGATTGAGATGGGTTACCAATGAACAGAATGTTTGTTCCATGATTGGCAAGCGTGAATCCCAACTCAGAGGTTATCATATCCGCAGCATTGCGTCTTCCATTCTGCTGGAAGAAATCAAAGTCCTCGCTAAAAAGAACGAGACCCTTTCCGAAGTAGTCGTTGAGGATATTTGCGCCATCTGTGGGGCGATTATACCCACCGTAAAGACTGACGTTCCAAACATCGTAATTGACACCTATTCCAGCGAATAGTTGATGCTGGCTTTGAACTTGTTGTTTCGTTGTCTCGCAATTAACCACCAACAAAAAGGATGCGCCTGGTTGGTAGATGTACGGCGAAGCGATTTGGACTTTGATGTTACCAACTTGAACGACGTCTTTTTGGGCACTGCGTGGGCGGCCCAAATATAAAACGAGGTCGAAATTGTGGTGCTTGTAGGTTTCCGCGGAATTATGAACAACAATTTCTTGGCTGTATGTTCGTGTATCCCCGGGTGCAAGGTAGTCGATTTCCACAAGTTTCTCGAGACCCACGGCGTCAGTAATTGTAAGGTCCGTATCGATAGTTAACGCTTTATTCCCTCGGAAAAGGTATTCAACACCCCGAGCTTGTTCTGACGATCGGCCCAAGGCTCTTGTACTCTTATTTGTGATCTATCCATCTGTTAGTATCAACGTCTCTCGTAGCCATGCGTCAGTCTAACTTACCACCCAGACCATAGTCATCTTGGTATTCGGCAGAACGGAGTTCGCCCATCGAGTTGTTTCGATGGAGATGGGATAACTTAGAATCACATCGCGTTTACCGGCAAAATCACGGATGATACGACCGTTTAAGCCGGGTAGGGCAGCGTGGAACTCTATCTGAGTCTTTTCTCGGAATGGTCGACCCCAAGGCTCCGGCGGGTATTTTATTTTCGCCCGGAGTCGGTCCTTTATGGTTACGGTTGCACCCTCGGGGATACCTGGCGGGATGAACGCCGCTTCGCCCTCGTAGATCTCGAACCAGGCGCTGGCGACAATGTGGATTGGTATAGGTTGCGAAGGTGTAGGCATTCCACCTATGGCGAGCGATTAGTTAGTTCCAATATCTTCGAGCTTGATATGGACGACCTACCAGTATTCTGGATTCTAATATTTTGCACATAGATGTGCTCCCCAGGTTCGAATATCCCGTCTTCATTCTCATCCACGATGTCAAAGTCAACAAGTGTAAAGAAATACCGGCTTAAATAGAAGTTATGTCGTGCGCCCAATTCCCGAGTGGATTTCATATGAACCTGGATTCTAGCATTCCCAGGCCGACCGTACTGACCGGCCGTCAATATGGCGTTGCCGGGAAGGCCATCCATGCCGTAACTGCCAGAACCTTTACCACCTCGTCCGGGGCGTCCTCCAACTCCTCCCCTTCCATTTGAACCAGGATTACCACCAATTCCACCACGGACATCCCAATGGATCGGTATCAGAAGGTCCATGTCGTCTTCCTCGACTTCGATCTCGATATACGCACCGGATCCTCCGTTGCCACCGGAAGTACCATTACCACCACTATGAAAATTTAGATTCGAGCATGTTATAGGGGATTGCGGTTGGGAAACTTACTTGCCGCCGGAACCTCCACTTCCACCTCTCTAGGGAATTGCATCAGCGACCAAGCGGTGTATTGTACTCACGGGGTTTTACTTACCGTTCCACTTTGGTATTCGTTACTAGAGACGCCATCCATTCCTCGACCCCCATCACCACCGCTTCCACCTTCACAAAGGGTTAGCTCTAAACGAAGAATCTCTTGATCTGGTCTTACTCACCATGCCCACCGTTCCCACCATTGCCCCCTTTAGCCCGAAGGAGTATCATATCTTGGGCTGATAACAGCCATTCTTGTTTCGAAGGCGTATTACTAGGTGTAAGGCAGTGGGCCTCAATCCGTGTCGAGTCGTGATAAGCTCGCCGGGATAATTTAACCCTCATTTCTCGAGCGTTTCCGCCATGTGTTGCCGGTGTTGCATTTGTTCCAGGCGATCCAGCTATAGATAGACGGTTCAATTTTAGATATTAGCGAAGCTAGCTCTCTAAATGTGTTCGAGTAGATCTATGTGTCTCTTCGAATTACTTACGGGCACCGCTGCCACCTGGCATACCGACCATTCCATTCGAACCATGGTTTCCATCGATTCCACTAGCATCAACTAGTCCATGGTAGAGGGCGTCCGTACCAGGATAGTAGTTTTGACGCTCCATTCTGGTTGTTTTCGTGTACCAGCGAATATCACAATTAAGAGAGTATATAAAGTAATGGGAAAAAGAAGATACGTGGAGCAGCAAATAGAGGCAGTTGAGGGACCAGCCGAGAACGTTAACCCTCCAAGACCAATTCGTATACTTTATATGACAGATATGTGATAGAGTAATTGATCAGTCAATGGACTGCGGCTGAAGATATTCACAAGTCCGTTGCGTTCCAGCGCGAAGAAGGCTTGTTAACTTTTGATGTGTGAAGGAAGGGAAATGGTGGCGAGATAAGACTAGAATGATATGGCCATCCTGTTGACTTGTAGATATCCTCGGCGATCTGAATAGGTACATGGGGAGTGGGTAATGTTGGCCTTGAACTGTGTGATTTGAACGTGGCATGTTCGATATCGGGAATTAGAGTGGAAAATCGCCACAATCTGTATAGCATGTGCTTCCACTTGACCCTTTCGTTGTTCAAATTAGTCACCCATTTCTCCACCTGGATTTCAAGACATTTGGATGTCTCAAATCAAATTATAAGGTTACTATGTAGCTCAGGATGAGGCTCTTGTGCATTGAGCCAATTGCAATGAGGATACTTGCCGGGATGTTTTGATAACTTGTGGTGGCAGACGATTGAAAATTCAAGGCTTCGAACATTGTCGGCATCGCAAAGACTGATTTGGAAATGATCGAAGGTATCATGTATGCTATGATTGGAAGATTTCTTGTCAGCCGTGCCTCCCGCGTTCGAATTTCAACATACGATATGCATATATTGATGCAATTAAGGTCAAGTCGCCCGCAGAAGTTGAAAGTACCAAATCGGAAGCGAACTTCATCTCCGTCTAGACCTCTCCTCATTTCAAGGAATCATATGCCAAGACATTCCGTGGCGTCGCCCAGCGTGATCGATACAACTTCGAGGGCCGTGGTTGGTTGGTTACACAAACTGAAGTCTGAGAGTGGTGCTTGAACCTTCTAGCCGACTTGAAGGTTTTACCAAGGCTGGGGAATTTGGGTCCCGAAATGCGGCTCTGCCTGCATGAGACCCCTGCCGGGATTGCCCGAAAGGGACAAGAGGGTGCCAAATGGCGGCAGGAAAACTGAGGAGAACATCAGACCAGTAAGACATGCAGGTGTTCGCTGTTCCTTGTACGTTCGCTTTCACTAAAATTGCAACTGCATACACATTCTCACAGCTAAAGTCCAAGCACTTGTTGGAACTCTCCTTTCGCCTCGGGGTTGCCACTACGGCTGGAAATTTGAGACTTGAAAATATCTATCCCGACATATAGCATCTAACAAAACTGTCAGCCGCGAATGTTGGGCTATGGCTCAAGAGATCGGGTCGTTGTTCCCGTTTAGATCAGCTGGCTATCTTGTTTACGCCCTTTGGTCTCGATTAGGTTATCTCGTTTTAGAAACCGCTTGAATTAATACGTGCATCCCGACCACATATATTTAAGCGGCCGACCTGACATAGCTATGTGAATATGCCCAACAGAGAATCTTTAAGTTCGCCCGAACTGATACGAGATCCGGCGGGCTTGAGCGTTTTAAAACCGGACGAAAGGTCTATGTTTCCAACCAAAAATGTCCGAAAAGCACCCCTATAGTTATCCTGAAGCCATTCAACATGATTCTACTCCAGGGCCAGCGAACAGTTTATCCATAGGTTTGTAAACTACTTGCATTCATCAGGAATATATGGAATGAATGAATTCTAACGACGCAGCATATATATAGGATACGTGCCTCCGACCTCCCCTGCTCCAACCGCGATAACACAGGTTTCGTCGTCGACGGTTTTCCACAATTCCCTGTTCCAGACTAAGCAAACGCTTAATCCCTCCGGAGTTCACGTCTTGGATGTCCCTTATTCACCCGATCATGATCCAGAGCAACAACGACAACATGTTCACCATCAATACGGCAATGGCCAATTCCAGCGGCCACAAGCCCCTACCGAAGAAGCTCTTCCAGCCTACCCGGCGGGTACAGTTACCGAAAACAATACCTACATCGTTGTACAAGAACGACCCAAGAGAGGGACTTGGGATCGGTTGATGGATGTATGCAAAAGCAGAGTTGGAGCTGTTTGGTATTGTTTCTCATCTCTAGGTAAGAAGTTTATATCTGTACACGAAGCGATCGTTGGTCGCTATCGTTCAGTAGTATCACAATGGAATATCTACTAACACTATATATCTTGGAAAACCAGTGGCATTCGTCGTATTTATTCTACTGCTTGTTGGTTGCGCATCGCCAGGCACAAGCCCATTCGCGACCAATCTCATTAAGCTGAAACCTACATCCAACCGGTAAGTATTAATAGCGCTCCGGCACTGAAGTGTCATACGGTAGTCCGTCATCACCAAACTAACAGCCGAATTTAGATATTCGAGCTACGGCGACAGTATAGCATACGAAAGCTCTTACACTGCGCGTAATCCTTCCACGGGAAGGGTAGAGCAGCCGAATTTCATTCTCTTTGGGTTTTCAGGACATTGCAATGTCTTCGAGGTCAGCACGAGAGGCTCCAGCTCGCCGCTCTTCGCAAAACAATGCGATCGCCAATTCGTGGCACCTTTCTTTATCCCTCCTCCAATAGAGAGTGGAGACAGCACAACATCCTTTGACGGTATCATCGATATCACTAGTGTCAACATAATACGTAAGGTTGTCGTCGCTATGTTTTTCATCATGATGTTCTATGCCCTCGGTACTTTTGTAGCCGTATGCATGGGATACTGGAAGGTGGTATACAAACTTTGGTGGATCAACCTTATTCTGGTTATTATCACTGTCGCTTTGTTTTATTTCGATACCTATAGTTTCTGGTCGCCTATAGGCGGGTTGGGTTACAATTTTCTTGGAAGTGTTTTTGATAGCGACGTCACTGTCATTGGGATGTATTTGTTTCATGTTGCACTCTTTACCATGCTGACCGCCAATCCAGCCGTGCTATTGATTTTCCTTATGTTAGGAACCTTTGGGCTTATTCTTGGGTTTTGGCTGTTCTGGTGCCTCCTGATTGCGTGGGTTGGTACTTGAGCTATTGATGTTGTACCTGCTGAGTTTAAATTCAATCGAGATTAGGGGAAACATAGTTTCAAGCAGTCTCACAACTAGACTTTGGTTTTCAAATGACAAGGATGCTGCAGCGCTAGCACTGTAGTTGGTACAACATTACTCGCCCGAATCCATGATCATGGCCCCCTAAATGGCTTATAAACGTGGATAGGTATGCATAAATGTGAATCGCTTCTATGTGGCCACGGAGCGTCTGCCATTAATCCCGCTTCATATACGCCAAAATCGAGATCAAATACGGGCTCGAGTATCCGGCCCCCTATAAAGGTCCGTATGAAAATCAGAAGAGGTAGTTCGATATCCGATGTGCGTGCCCCCATGACCACTTCACGAATAAAATGTTGAATTCTTATTTTATATTTCGGGGGTCGTTGAGCAAAGAATCCCATAATGTCTGCATATGCCGAGTGTCCACGAAAGTCATTTTGCGTGTGAATAATTTTCTTTAATTACAATTACATTATAGATTATAATTATGTTACGACTAACATTTTAATACAAATATCTTCATCCCTGATTCCTGAAGAAATTCCTTTGCTCGAATACATCAAATACATTATCAGCTAGTGTCCCATACACATATCTGGACTTCCAGGCAGTCGATTTGGCGAATATACTACAGTTCCAACGTCGAAAGGGGTTGTCCATTCTGCGACTGAACACCATTTGACCCAGCGACTACAGAGGGGACGCCGTTATGATGGGTAACTTCACCACTTGCATCAGCTTCGCTGTTTAGTGCGGCATTGGCGTCTTTTATCGCCTGGTCAAGGTCCATTCTCGCTCTTACTGGCAAAGAGGTTTCTCCTTTCGCCAAAATTCTGGTTCCAAGCCGAAGTAAGCGGTCGCGACCATGGGCCCATCTTTTAGCCTTGAATAAATCCATAAATGCGCTTTTGATAGTCCTGATTTTCTCCCTCCACGGGACGGAGAACAACCTCTCTAGTCCGATCTATATCAATCACGTCAGCGGATGGCATGGTATTGGATTTAGGGATACTCATAGAGAACGGTAGCATAGAGCATTAAAAGTAAGAGCGTATGAAAACCTACATCATCAAAAAATAATATCCAACGCCTATCTTTCTCTCGAACATAGTAGCCGCTCCCATCATCCAGCACTCTGAAACTTTGACCATCTACTCCTATTTCCCCATCATTCTCTTTTTGCCACTTCTTTAATTTCTCTACAGGGTCCGGGAGGCGTAATACCGTCGGGTATGCATATTTGTCTCTGGTAGAATCGTATCGTTCCAGCGGTCCTTGGGGTCCAAAAAAGACCATTTGCCTCGCAAATATGAGAATATAGAACGCAGCTAGAATCCCTAAAACATAGCATGCAGTGGTAATAAAACAAACATATCGTATTGGAATCTTTCTTGGAGAGCCCGTAACGCCAGCGGTCGGTCGATTTGTCCAAGGGAGGATAAATATCAGCAAATTCATGCCGGCGAATAAAATACCACCGATGAGGATACGCATATATTTCTTCCTTAGGAATGCAAATGCCCAAGTATCGGCCGTAGAATCTTCGCCGCTACCGTCATCGTCAGCATCGGGTAAGACGAGCCCAGGTTGGCTAATATCGATAGCTTTCGCTCTTCCTTTCAATGAAAAGAATAACACCCCAAGGAACACTGAAGTTTAGAGAGAATATTAGATAAATAAAATTATACACCCCGCGAAGGGCCAATAAAACTTACCCCCGAGTAATGAATGCCCATATGTAAAAAGCAGGATAACGAATGATATTCCTTCTGTGGAGTCTTTGTATATCGGAGTTGCAAGAATAAGAATCCACGAGGTTAAACAATTTAGGATCAAACCACCAGTTGGCGTTCCTTCCTCATCTTGAGTCTCTCCTATGTGGCTGCTGCTTGCGAAGAAAGAGCTAAAAGGTACTAGCTGATGTCGTGCAATTTCCCGTTTTACTAGATGTAAATGGTCTTTAGCTTCTACTTTAAATTCTCCTATTGTAAAAGTGCTACGAGCGAATTATCTGAAGGCCTCGCTTTCGTAGGTAGAATCGTACCTCTCGCATTTGTGTAGACCGTCCCAATTAGATTTCCGGCTGCCGACATTGCTATGCACGCCGCAACCGCTCGAGTTGTGCGGCGGTCTCCTGGTATCAAGCTCCCACCTGGGTGGAAAACCTTTTGAAAAACTCCATGGAAAACGGAAACGTAGTCATTGTATAAATAAATCGTTTCATAGTCGAGGATGATAAACTTCAAGCCCAACCAGCCCATTATTATACCACGTAACGCATAAAGGTTGGATTTTGAGGAATAGAAATGGGTTTATACGTACCACAACTAAGTTGAAAAAAAGGTATAACACGCTTACAATAGTAATTGCGATGAGCACTCCTGATTTTAATATTTTCTTTTGTTCTTCTGGAGTGCCTTCAATTTCGGCTGTTACCTGCGTTTAGAGCCATCGTGTCATGCCGTTAGCATCTAGGCATACACAAAGAAAGTGCGAGTTCTAGGTTAGGGCTCTAAAGCGACCACGGTATACTCACATAATTTGCGTTCTCCCAACCTTGAAATGCATAAAGTACCAGAATAATTGCGATGACAATAGTCGCTGCTCCGTCCACTCCAGGACCTTGATAAACGCGACCAAAGTCACGGTAACCTGCGTCAGGACCGGTCCCCTGCCTTATACAGCCTCCTATTAAACCGATTATACATACTACAAACAGAAGCAGGGACTTGAAACCGGCGAGGAATAGGTTCAAGTCCAGTCCGAAACCTTTCAATAGGAGATGAACGAGCGAAATGACAAGCACTAGGAGAAATGCAGCCATCTTATAGGCAAACTCCTTTGACTCCGTGCTTCTCCCATTTGAAACGGCGTAGACGGAGAAGATCAAAGAATTTGACCCCGATGAGCTGAGTAGGACAAAGAAATAGGCATATGCCGTTGAAAATATAAGATTCGGGCGGGGGAGGATTTTCAGCAGCTATGGTACATTGGGCATAGTAATGTTTTAGCAAGAAGACTCTAAGTGGCAAAAACGGAAAGGAATATCTCACATATGTGAATTCGCCGCCATTATACGGCCATTTAGTCCCATACTCGAGATATACGATAGCACTTTGTTGTCACAGGCTGGTTGGTTAACCATGTTCACCGCTTTGGGGCTATATAGCCGATTGGCAGTTGGCGCGTTGAGCATAGGAGGGAAGCTTAATTACCTGACATAGGTGTAGATAACACCAAACAACCAAACTAGTAAAGCGCCCCATTTAGATCCAACTAAGATGAGAACTTGGGCAGGCGTATAGTAAATCCCAGTACCAATCATCTTGTTGATAACAAGGGATACAATATCTCTTGTTTTTAGGTGTCGAATCTCAACAGAACTTGTTTCGTCTACATCCTGGTCAAATCTCTCGATCCGGCGGCCGTCGAGCCCCACACCTGGATCCATGAAGGTGTAGGTGTATTTATGTACACAAAGGAGTTGTCTAATGCAAAGCTGTGCACCGTGATGTAGGTATACTCCGAATGCCTGTGAAGGAACTAAAATATAATAACGTTAGAGCCGCGCTGTGCACGAGGCAAATCTAAGGTCATGCTATGAAATTCTCAAGCGGAAAGTTGGGCACGTTTCGAAACGGATGCTCCCGTGCGTTTTAAAGGACTGGCGAGTACTAGTCGACTGTTTTCTGGCCCCTATTCAGCTGCGGCCACGGCTCAACTTTGGCGCCCGACCTAGTCTAATATTCTAGAATTTTGTAGCCTCGTCAGGGTGCATGTACCGCCAAGGGCCATTCATGCACCTCAACTAGCTTTTGTTGTCTACATGAGGATCCTTCTTCATGATGGCTGAATAAAAGGCAGATCTGTTATATAACCTTTGGATAAATCTCTTGTCTAAAGAAATGGCCTATCACTATAAAACATTTGATCGCGATATCGTCTTCATACGCCACGAATTTTCACCTTCTTAGTTCAGCCTTCACGAGACCTCTTTCGCCGAAGGAATACTGGCCTGTGCAAAAATAAGATCCGATCCTAGCGGCTGTGGTCACCCATACTAATTGAAGATGCCGCGCCGATACGACCAATATATCAGCTTCCGGTACACCGTAGATGCCGATCTAATCAGGGAATTTCTGAGATTTTGGTACCCAAATCAACATTTCGAAATCAGGGTATGATCGATGTCCAGTCCTGTCAAGGCCCAAGGCTCATACTGACAGTGTGGTATGATGCTGTAGGAACCAGAGGAAGCTGGTGCTGCGAAATGGATCGTCACCGGCCCCGAGAAATTAAGCAATGTATGTAGTTCACTGAGCTTGAGTACGGATAACATTAAGATAGCATTTTGCTGACTTTATGATCTTACTGAAGACACAGATACTTCGTATCCAAGAGGTGGCTGATCAGAGATACTCTGCAGAAGCAGAGGGTGCGCCAAATTATTGAACGGAACCCTTACAGCTGGGGATTCTTGCGAGACAATTTAGAACAGCCTTGAAGTAGTTAATTCCGAAGCCTACCCGAGGGCAGACCGTGTGGCTTCAAGGATGCAACTTGTGTAACGCGCAGCCTTCCACTTCTACTTGCATGCATGGCTGCCTGAAGAAATAGGTGGCAGGGGCTATAAATGTCCATGTACCTGTACCTACACATGTATCTTCACAGCCTCTGATCTTCTGACAGCCAAATCAGGGAAATCGAAATTTCTTCAGTCCTTCATCGCCAACACCGACATGCCATATAGTCCAACTCCCCTTTAAAAGGGCCCCGCTTCTTCGTCACCACTGCGTATGCTATAGCGCTACCCTCTCTAATCGAACGATATAGTCCCACGAATTTCCATATAACCTTTTAACCTCTAGATCGGGAGTCATCTAAATACCGCGGAAGAATACTGGAGCCATGAACAGTGAACTGGGATATGAATCTGCCACCTCGCTGGCGAAATGGAGTATCTATCCAATGCACTGCTTTGAAAGCGAGAGGTTGGCGTCAGAAGCTGAAATGAAAGATCTCTGCGAAAGGCTGTCTAGAACAGCCGCCGAACAGCTCTGCATCTTCAACGAAGAAAAGACGAGGCTGAAATTCCTACGCTTCAAGCGAAGGCGTGGAAATCGAAGGGCGCCAACACATGAAGTAGAGAGTGCAAGTTCAAGCGACGAGGCTACCGAAGACGTCATTACCTGCATGTCACAGCTAGGTTTTCACCTTGACCGAGTAAATGACTCAAAGGTGCAGCAGACAGTTGCATAGTAAGTTGCTTCTATTGTGACACTGGTACTACTGCTTTCTTGGAGCTCGCCGTGTTCGATCCAAAAATGATTATTAATTTTATGAGGAATTATTCGAATAGTTATTTTGATGCAAGAAACTCATGGTCTCGGCTTCAAATCACTGAAGAAACAATACGCAAGATCTTTACGAACTACTTGGTCCATCCAAAGTTCATACCAATCCTTGCCACCTTCGGCGAAAGAGTTAATGCCACTGAGGAGAGTTATGTTTCTTATTTCGACAAAATTCAAGACGTGGATCCGTTCCGGACAACTGACTCCACAATATTCACTGAGCTAAGTGGCTACGGTTTGTCTACCAAAATCCTTGCTAAAATACTTGTAAAAGTTCTAATAGTAGATAGAGGTCGGCTATAATATTAAATATGTCGCCAGACACAACAGGGACCGCCCGAAAGACCCTTTTGTCATCAGACAAATCGGTGTATACCAAAAATTTAACCCGCAGGATAAAACAGGAGTATGGGTACTACTTCATGCAGCCTCGGGATTAAAAGACCGTTTGGCCTCATTGCTTGAGAAGTTCAGCCAGCAACCTCAAGATCTTGCCCTCCAAATAGAAATACATTTGGCGATTTTACAATATTGCGGGGAAGGCTGGCGTCCATACATCGCATATCTTGAAAGCTTTGCGGAAGATCTGGTAGGTACACCACTAAGAAAAGCAGGGCTATCGCCATATAATACTTCTCAACTAGTTTATTTTAGAAGTGCTCGCGGATTGCATATTGATACTTAATATTAAATTCTAGACGGACCGTGGATTTTATTCACAACCTACATCGCGACCGGGAGCAGAATCTCTTCAAATAGAAACATCTGACATCCGAGAATTACATTTTCTATCCGACAAACTTCAACGTCTACTGCAGCTTCTCAATTTGGATATCCTCTTAGCACAGAAACTTCTTGCTTTGGTAGAAAGACTAAAGCTAAACTGGTCGAATGCGAGAATAAATGTAGATGTTAACACTCGTCTTAAGTCGTTTTTGGCTGGCATAGAAGAGCATCTGTTCAGCTTGAGAGTGTCACAGTCGCGAGTAGCTGCTATACTAGATAGGACGAGGGATATATCAACCCTTGTAAGTTTCAATATCTCCCAGTTATGATGTCTCACTAATTGGTAAAATTTTAGGTTCGTCAAGTTTTGGACTTCCGAAACGAAGCGTCAAATCGCGCCATGAGTTTAAACCTCCAGCAACTGACAGCTGCTAGCGTAGAGGAAAACCAACATATGAGCGCTATAGCGGAAAAGGGTGCGAAAGATACTAAAATGATGAAGCTGATCACCATTATTACAGCAATCTTCCTCCCTGCAACTTTCGTGGCAGTACGTAATCACGGGCCCCCTTTCGCGTTGACATTTTGATACATAGCCACGCATGTAGAAATGCTATGAAAGTAAGCAGACCGCAATTCACTAACGTTCCTCTTTTGCAACAGAGTATCTTTGGGACAAACTTTTTTGACTATAACAGCGAAACCAAAGGGATAGTTGTAGGTGAAAATATTTGGATATACTTTGTCTTTGCTGGCGGAATTACTTGTTCGATGTTTTTGGGGTGGTTTCTGTGGAAAGTGAAGCTGTGGAATCGCCTAGTTCGTGGTTTCTACAAGACTTTGCAGTACACGAGGCGTGCCCAAGTTGATGAGGAAAAGGGCGCTCCGCCATATTCCATTGCTTAACCTTGAAATATTCTTGCTTAGACAGCACTGATAATTATGGCCTCCCTGATTCGCATGCGGTTAGGTTTGAGGCCGATCCAACAGCCCGGCAGGCAGGGTAGCACGTTGTATGTTATTATGGTTCATGTATCTCAAGGTATTGCTCTATAGACTCTATTTAACTTAAGCCCCATGGCACGTTAAGTTCCAGTAGATATTTTAATATCGCACCCCCAAACCCCTAAGCCCTATTGCCTTGGATTCCCAGATGATCTCAAGCTATATCTATTGAAGAGAGGCAGAGTCAGCGCTGCAACCTGGGCCTTTAGATACTCCGACGTGCCTACATTTTGTCGCGTTCCCTAAGCTATCGGCGGCTTGCTCGACGCATGGTATTAGACCTCTTAAGCAACGCCCTGATATCTAGAAAGGTTTGCCTGAATTCCGTTGCGCCTAAATGTCGGATGGACGGTAGTCAGAATAGCGAATGCGAGTCTACGTGTTCCTGGAACCCCTATGAAATAGGCTCAAAGGTATGAACTTACAATCTTCATCCGGGAATAGGAAAGAGGTTTCTCCATAACAATTAAGAAGGGACTCGGCCTTCAGGGTTCGAAACGGGACTTTCAGTTTAGGGGGGAGATCTAGAACCACTGCTTGCCTCCCCGGCTGCCCCTCTTCTTTTAGATTAATTTGTTTCCCGTTTCGCTCGATTGATATAGACATAGTTACTTTATCCGAGTACCCCGTTATCAGAAACTGTAGAATGTAATGAAACTTCCCCATTGTGGGGGGTTGGGTAGGTCTTCTTAAGATCTTACTATTAAAAATAAAACCACATCTCGAAACGGTGTCATTGCTTTGGCCGACGTCGGCTTCATAATGAGGGACAATAAACAGCCAGGCTTGGCGTATAATGTTTTTAAACATATCAATACTTCCATGGCTCATTCCGGTGTGATTCGAGCGAATCGACTGACTCGAGGAGGGTAGAGGGTGGGGCGCCCGAATCGCAGACTATAATTAAGCTCAGAGTGAATACCGGTCCGTATGTTATAACCATTCCAAAGCAGTTAAGATACTTGAGAATTGTACCTACGGGTTTAGCAGGCCTGTCTGTTAAAAACCAAAGTGATGCTGGCTTTTTCTCGACCTTGACTCTTTTGTCAAACTTAAAAAGCTTCCCACTAGGAATAGATACAGCGAAACGAGTAATCTCAGCGCCCTTAAACGGTCTTAGGGCTCATCCGTTAGCAATTGATACTTCCAACAAATTAGTGAAGGAGTAGGTTTTCCGATTTCTGGTACCCTGCATAATAGTTGATTCCTGAAAGATGTTCGAAGAACGACAATCCATCTAAATTATAGAAAGGTCTCGGTTAGCATGTCCAGGGGAGCAGCAAATAGACAATATCACAACCTTTTATAGTCCCGAATTTCCAATGCTGTGTATTACCATCAGTAGCTGTAACGCTCCAAAAGCCGTGGAGGTCCATGCTTGGCAATGAGATACTTTGTCCTTCAACGTGTGTTAGCGTATGCCGATATATCGGCCTTTGCGCAAGCGTAGCGCAGGCTACAGCACCGGGGCCAAGAGGACTTTCAGATCCAGAGCGGAGTATTTACCTGCATAGGAATGTATACGATTAGTTGCTGGGGTATATTCCCATATGCCACGTGTCTCCATGTCCCCAGCCACGGTCTTCGAAATCCATACACGGCTGTTATTTTCGGGATCACCCAGGACCGAAACCCATGCGCCCGAGCTAGAGTATTTGTTCAGTATAAACTCATCAAGCAACTTTGAAACAGCCTAATGGCCCGAGGTACGATCTTACAGGTACTCATATGCGGGTGGGTCGAGGAAGTAATAAACTTGGTTTGGCTGGGCCCTCGGCGGCTCTACCGCAACTGGAACCAGTAGCCCAAATCCCGAACCGGGCGCAAGCGTTTGGGGTGTTCCCGGTGGGGGAGAACTCTGAGGTGTCTGGGACTGTCCCGGCGATTTGGGCCCAGATGGGATTCCTTCGGGAGAACTTGCTGCCCCCGTTCCAGTTCTAGGCCTCGAAAAATTGATAGAAATCACATGGTTCGGCGAGAAGGGGCATCGCCGGTGCTTCGGGTGGATGCTCAAAAGGCGTTCGATTTCACCGGATATATGGTGATAAAACTCTGCGGGAAGCTCCCCAGCACCGGGAGGATTCTCTGTCGATTGGTAACGAAATTGCCTTAGGGCCCGTAGTTTCTCGGATACTGTATGTTTTAAAACCGCTCGTGTTCCGAAGACTGTATAAAATTTCCTTGAACGGCCATCCTCTTCCCTTCGTTGGTTTCGAAATCCCCCCACGTAGTTTATACTTCCATCTCTAGCACTCCGCTGGCATGTATCGTAGACAGCAGCTTCCAACAGGATAGCACCGAAATTCCAGTAGTCGTACAGCTCATACGCCTCGCTATCCGAGGGGGCCCGCAGCTCCGACCACTCTGGAGGACCCCAGGCCCAATCACCGAGTACCATTGGGGTCCCCAGGCTAGTGCTAGATGATGCTCTTTCATGATGGCCGTTCGATTGCAGAGTCCTATGGCCGAGGTCGCTGATCCTAAACAGAACTTCGCCCGTAGCCTGCACTAGTACAGGCTCACCATGATGAGATGAATTTACGGATATTTCTGATCTTCGTGCTGACGTTATTTCTCCTTCCGCATCTCTCTCAGATTCACTGTCATCAGTGCTTTGGATTCCGAAAATTAGGATGTTCGAAGGTTTTAAATCGAGGTGTTGCATGTGGAGACTTCTGTGGATAAAGTCGATTCCCTCACCAACTTTGGCGAGCTGCCTCCACAGGATGGACGAAGTAATATTTCCCCATTCATCCGGTGGGTCGTTGTAGAAGTCTTCAAGGCTTCCTAGAGCCTTGGGATATATCATGCAGTATTCCGAGCCGTATACGAAGGATGACACGTCCATGCATATAAAATCCCGGAGATCTCTATTTTGTTCGAACCTCCTCTGTGAAGATCGAATAGCTTCGTACTCTTGGAGTTTAATCTTAAGGCTTTGCATATCTCGTTCCCCCTCTCCGCTGTTCTTGAAAATCTTAATGACAAAGGGATATGGCTACACGAAGTTTTAGTAAATCTTCAATGCAATAGTGGTCTAGATTCTGTTTCTTTTTCTTGCCTTTTCTAGATCAACCTCTATTTCATCGCCCAACAACGCTGCCATGTTGTTGTTAAAGTCGATTTTGGTTAGAGAGTCTGGGAATATATTAAACGCAAGAACGTGACTCTGCGTTCCGCCTTCACGATTAGGACGACAGGTCGTAACATCGCTCATGATGGGGAGGGAACACCCATCATCAATACGTTTAATGGCCGCCCCACCGGAGCTCCAAGGGATAGGCTCTTCGAAATAATAGTCCTGGCGCTTCAAAAACCAATCGAGATTCTTTTGTGTGAGAACAAACGACGTCGAGTCGTCTGGGGAGAAGATGATACTTTTCAGCTCCTTCCGAGTAAATTTGCCATCTTTTGGTTTCCGCCTCCGGAGATAGTGGCTAAATATCGTAATGTATCTGGGGATTCGACATTCTATTAGAAGCCCAAATATCCGACAAAGGTCAGGCTGATCAGGGCTCAGGATGTTGTTTTTGAGTTGTTTGATTATATTCCTGCCCTCAAAGTCTTCCGAATAGTTATATTTCCTCGCTCTTTCACACTCTGACAGACATTTATTGCAAGGGCAATGGAAGATATGATCAAAATTCTCTCTTCTAAAACGAGCGCGCAGTTTTTCGACCGGAAAGAATGGGTGAAATTCCTTTTCGCTATCTTGCGTCCATAGTTGAGGGTACCAAGTTTGGATTGCAATACTTTGGTCATCGTCGCGCAAGTCAGTCCTCAACCGATGAAAATAGCATGATGGTGTGATATTAAGCGTTGTCTCGGTCATTTGGGATATGGGGAGAAGGGAGCCAGGCTGAAGATGGAGCAGCACCGGTGCGGATGCATATACGTAAGTTTGGGAGACAAACGCCAAACTTATGACAAAATTTTGTAATAGTCGCTCACGTCGGGGAATAGTACGGTCTATCAGTGTCAAGAAATGAAGCGTTTGAGAGTAAAAGAGATATTGGGCGCCAAAGAAAAACGAAACAGCCCCATAAGATCCCCCTTGGTTGGGCTCGAAGCCAAAATCTAAGATCCTGGTTTTAAGCCTCTCTGTGGGCTTCTCTTCAATTTCACGCAGGACCTTATTTCCGCTGATTCAGACTACACATATACACGCCAAACCGAGCTGAGAGATCTAGATCTTAGCCCGGTACTGGTACCTTCACCAGCAAAAACTCGTAGGGTGGCAACTGGAATTCTCTGCCAAGTCTTTCCCACAGTGCGAACGGAATTGGGGAGCCAGAAGATGCGTCTAGGTGCATGGATGCCAATCAAATACTTTGCTTGCTTGCACCTGCATGCATTCTATTGTCTATCAACATGAAGACATTAAGCAAATGGGCGGCTGGATAATTCTGACAAAAGTGCACGAGGCCCGTGGATTTGTGGATTCCGTCCGATCCTGCCTTTAGCAACGAGGCTTTGCAAACTGACTCGCCCAGTCGCCTTCTATTCCTTGAATAATTTCATGTACTAAGATGGAGAGCCCCCAAGCTGCTCTCATCTGCATGTAGAGTGCCACCAGGCTCGGTTTCGTTTGAGCCTTGCACAAGTGCTACATGCTCAGAACAAACACGGTACCAGGTCATGCCAACGCACGCTTGAATGCCAAGATCATTTCTCATTGGCCAAAAATACTACAGCAACACATTCACCATTTTCTCGCTGAGCCGCGGCCAACACAAGAGAACTCGCGAGGGGTTGCAGCTGGTCTCGTAAACCAGCCTCCACAAAGTGACAGCCTTGCGGCCCCCGAGCTCAACATCAGGTGGACTAGATATCTACTAGATATGCTGTAAGCAAATTTCGACTAGTAGGTTAGTTCGCGCGAGCATGAGCTGTCGTCTTCGAAATACGTATATATATACCAGGGCGTTGAACGGAAAATTTAAATGAACTAAGCTAAGGGGTATCGCAAATTACGAATTAAAACGATGGGAGCTACCCTATCGAATACCAACTTGAGGTTAAGAAAGTATATATCGGTGTACCAGCGTCTAGCGCTATAGCCAAAACCTGGGCAAATTAACGGTCTGAACCTTCCAATAATTATATAACCGTCAACCATGGCCTGTGCTCAGAGTCCGAACCTCTGCCCATTTGGTAGGCCAACCGCCCGCCAGAAACCTTCGTTCGCAGCTTGTCCTTTTTTCTCTTTGAAAACGACGTAGAAACTTCGAAAAAAGGATCGGCCCATAACACCGAAGGTCACAGAACTAAGTTTGGCGTAACGCCCGTAATATGCACCAAAAGCTTTCCCATCAATATATTGGATGCTTCCACCACAAAGTGTATCTAGGAACCCGTACTAGTTAGCACTGGAATGCCGAGGGAGGCAAATACGTGAATACTCGTATACAGTAACCAAGGACGTAGCATGTTGCCGCGAACATCTCTCGGCCTTGTAGTTGGTCGTATAAGAAGGAATCGTGGAAATGCTTACAGTTGTAAGGATGGCGATATGACTGAACTGGCAAACTGCGTTTGTCGATACGATAGAGCCAACGCCAATCTCGGGTCTGCGCCGTAAACCCGATCTCCGGAATTTCGTCCTCGCCGATGTTACAAGGAATGTAGAATGTGGAATTGAATAACTCTGCTGCATGGATTATGCTGTAGAGGTAATCCACCAGTAGCGGGTGCAACCTCGTCCATGGGGATCCACTGTCTAGGATCATTGTCAATTTTATGTCGTCGCTGTTTTCCAATTCCGGTCTCGTATAGTCGGCACCACTGCCTAGCCAATGGTACCGTAGGGACTTGCCACTAGTAGGGAAAAAATGATCACGGCCCAGCGTTGAGTTGGGTGGTCCAATTGCGATTTCTCCGACATCAATATTCCACCAAGGGTAATCTGGGTGATGGAAGCTTGACTCAAACCATTGGAGACCTCTATCATCTGTGTATTTGGAAGTATCACCGCGCAGGTCATCGACATCGAATTGTAGGACCGCTGAGTCGTCATTGACAAATGAAGTAGCAAATGTTCCCCACTCTTGCCAGTATCTAGAAGCTGGTTCCAACTCACCAGCTAAGACGAAGAATATCATTAGTATAGAATTAAATCATCACGGGCAGTGTCACTATGTATATCGTGGCAAGATAACTTTACAAACCCTAGGCTTTCGTGGGTATAGTAATAGAGCCAAACCTACCTAAAACTCGTCTCCCCGGAGCCGCCAGACCAAAAATCCCGTCTAATTCATCTTTTCCGTTCTGAAAAGATAGGAAAGCCAAAAACTTATTGTTTGCGAGCGTAATATCACTTGAAGTGATGTTCCTGAGCGATCCCCCATAACTTCGATACCAAGGAAGTGTTCCGTTATCACCAGTCTCTTGGTAGCGTTGACTGTAGTCCCAAAAATCCCTGCGCCAACCGGAACTGTTGGAGGTTCTCACGACCAGGTCACCGGTGGCGAGTGGATGTGGTACTAGGGTCCTTTGATTCCGATGCTGTATTGCCGATTGATATATCGACGTGACCCATCTATGAGATATAAAAGCAAAAGTTAATTAAGTGTCCCGATAGGTCCTAGAGGACAGTTGTGCAAAACTCACGTGTGATACTCTCTTGTGGCAATTCCTAATCGCCACTCCTGTGTGTTTCCTTTGTTTCCCGCAGAAACATCACTTATCCCAAACCTTCCGTACCATCCCTCCTCGGGATCGAAATATACTGGTATCTCTAAAACGCCTTCGTTGTTGATAAAGGCTGCCCAATTATTTATTTGTCAGTAAGATGCTGCAGCAACGCCGTGGAGATTTTAGTGCTCATGGGGATATGGAACTCTCAAAGGCTGGACAACCGCTGTTTATTCACATAATGAATATAAACAACAAGAACATTCATCCTATTATCTAAATATCCTACCATATCGAGATCATGATATCTTATATAATCACGCAGTGGGGGTCAAAGACATACCCTTCCTTATCTTTGTTCCATTTGGCGATACTGTAGGATTATCAACTGTAGCTGAGATATTCTGAACGGAGCCGTGTTTTCTATACAGAGGTTCGATGGGTAGTGGTGGAGGGTTGTCATCTGAGCAAAACGATGGTTCGATCAAAATTAGGGTTGGGAGCAGTCCAACGGCCACTGCCAACATTGAGAAATAGCCAATTTTTGGTGTTCGCATTTTTTCACCTATTTTAAACTATTTCCGAGACTGTAATCTGAACCCGAAAATACTTCACGACGATGAGATGACCTGGGTAATTATCGTTTATATATTCAATGGCTTCTCGCCGTAGCCTACGGTTCGCAATTTGTGTTAACATTGAGATTAATTAACATGTTCATACTTTGGCCCAACGTTGTTTGTGCCTTATTGAAATATATACAACCCAACATCCAAACTCGAATAGTGCGATAATATTAAGGATCATAAAGGCTCGAATGATGCCCCGCATATACATGACGCATTCCTTCGCCATTGGATATAACTCACGTTTCAAGACTTAAGGAATGTTGGGGCAACTTCTGGTCGCATGCGCACCCCTGCGAAGTCCCTATCTTAAGGCACGATTAATAAGCCGTGGAGTAGAATTATGCGATGCAACAAATTCAGGGAGAGGTAACTCCATTACGCCAGATATACACAAGCACGTATGTGCCATACGTGACATAACACAACATTTAGTACTGTAGTGTTTCATCCTGGTGGTCATACCCTGTTGCGTGCAAACACTTAAACATGGCAACTAAGTACGTAGTTGCTAACATGTTGGTCCGCCGCACGCCTGTGTGCTGGGTGGCAGAAGGACGAAAATTCCAAATCAAATTGATGAAGTCTATCGCTTCTACCAAAGTACGAGCTTTGCGTATAAGTTTAATTTAATTATCCCATCGCAGGGTTTTATATAATTAGTCCTAGCTATTGGTGTAGAGCAACACTCACGAAATGGCCGATATTACGGTCAAAACGGGTTACGGCGGACGAGCTGTGCTACGCGGTTTCCCGTTAGGTCCCCCAGACTGAGTAAAGAACGGAAACAGGGTTTTACCGAGAAATTTGCCCGGCGCCCCCGCAGCAGCGGAGTACGTAAGTGGATTGGAAGTATTGTAAAGTTAAGTATTCACATGCGGCTAATACAGATCGAATCTGTGCTCACAATGGCTTGCGTCGAGGGTTGTACAATTGCAGCATTATAATTATACAAATACTCTAATCTAGGAAGGGGGAATTATAAGATGTATCTTGAAAGTGTGCATAAAAGCATTCTAGGGTTTTGTTGTCTGACTGTTCTCGAGTGTATTGCTATTCCATGTGAGCGATACCTACGTATCGCCTACCTCCCTTCACTTTGGTGTCTTTAGTAACCTTAAAGACTATATACCAACTTTTGAAGATCCACTGCCCTAATTCCATAGTCGCGGAAGGTACTTTTTCACTTGCCATTTCTGGATTGAAATGCAAATTCGGGTCGCGATAAGAGTTTTGGATGGCCCCTGCGCATAGATTAACTATTTTTACACGTATCTATTAGTTAAGAGCTAGAGGAGCGAAGCAATGGATTTCTTTGGTTTAGAGATCTCGAGACACCGATGAGTTTCCCGAGCAATATGTTAACTTGACAAAAGGCTTACTACGCACCTATCTCGGGATGTCTATATGTATCGATGATGAAACCACTTTTCTTGGCCGAATACCAAATTGGCTCCTCGGTATCCGAAACCCGATTGTTTCCCAGTCCAAGATTAATTTGTGGAATGGCATATTCGGGCATATCGCATGGTAAGTAATATGTGGTTTTATAAGTCACCGCTCCCGGGATTTGGTCGTAAACTCTATCCACAATCCAAGGATGTAAACGTGTCCACATACTCCCGCTGTCTATTATCGCCTCCGGAGCAGAGTAGGTCGTGTTAGGCTCTAGGATTGAATCCCTATGTGGTATCACTGTCTCTGCAACTAGAGGATCTTTGAGCAAATTCTTATGTGCGAGTGGGTGTTCCTTGAGAGCTCCTCTCCAACCAATTTGAATAGCCTTAGCGGCGATGTTCCAGTAGATGGCGTAGGGTTGTTTTGAAGAGGACTCAAACCATCTCAATGCCCCCCTATACTTCGAAGTATCTCCATCTCGACCATCGACGTTAAACTGGAGGGTTGGTCCTTTAGATTTTACAGGGTTAAAATAGGTAGCGAATGTTCCATAGTCACCCCAGTATCTGGATTGTTGCTCGAAGCCGGCCGGCAAGGACTTAAGTGTTGCTTCCGTATCAAAGGGGGCCGTTACTAATCCTGAATTATCCCTAAATGCAAGAGCCGTGTTCCCTATCAATTGCATTAGTTTGCTAAGTTACGCAGTCAGGTAGACCGGGGCCTCGGGCTATGGACCACATGAAAGGATAGACCTACATATACTGCGCAAGATGAAAACTGGTTGTGGTGAAAGTGCTAGCCGGCCATCCAAGGTATCCTTGTAAAACTGTTTATGGAGCAGGCAAACCGGGTATCGATCAGCGAAAGAAACGCTTTCGTATGTAATGTTTGTCGAAACACAGTATTCGTATGTCCTCTGTGAGAGTTCATCATAGTCTCGAGTTTCGAAACATTGCTGATTGCTATTATATGAAGGGAAGGACGAAAATGGTTTAGTTGAGATATACCCGTCATACAGTTCTGTGCGGTTAAAATCAAAGACGGGGTCTCTTAGATTAGTCTGGGGATTGAGTTGCTCCATAGGAGCCTGTTCCGACGATTTGATCCCTCTATTAGCCGAACGCTACTGGTTAGCCAGTTCAGAAGATGTATTGAGTTATGAAGTTTCTCCCTACATAGAGACTTGTCCTCAGATGTTTAACATATGCATAGATCAAATTTGAGGCTAAACTTACGTAACAGTATCTCGCGTGCTCAAAAGGAGTCTGAACTTTTTAGAGAAACTTGAAGAGCGTCGGCCAACTGTAAAGTTCGCATACCACCCGATTGTACTGCTGTATGAAACCGGGATATTGAGGATTTCACTTGAATTTCGCTTAAAAATCACTAGCGAATATATACGTTAGCGAGTAGAAGGACTGAGCAAGAAGGGTGTCATGAGCGGTTGACCGGTTTCGTCCGCTATGCCCATGTATGCTAAGAGGGAGAATCGCTTGCAATGTGCAGCGTCCAAACGCCTATAGGGATTGAGTCTGGATCTTGAGTGGAAAGTTATAAGATTAGATGAAGATACCTACTATGTGGTGATATTTCATATTCCGCTGAGCGTATCTCAAAAACTGTCTCCGTCACAGCAAGCCCGAACAGGCTGCAGACGGTTACGGTACGTCCCAAACGCATTTAATCCAACTAGGCTAGCACTTTCGAATTGGCAAGCACTGGTACTCCAGTACTCCAGTGCGCAGCGAGCTCTGCGTCACACTTATTCGCTCTGACAATGAATAAAGAGGGCCGACTTCTTAATTTAAAAAGGCACTTTGAGTCAGTGTAGCGCTGTATAATTTAACCTTTGTTAGAATGAAATTATACTAGTATACTCCGCGAAGACCTTCAAACCTCCGTACAACACGAGCGGATGGAACCGAAGCTAGAAATCCCCGTTGTATCCAGCTGCAGCCGTGCATTCTGCGATACCACGACAGGAACTTTTGTCGATTGCGGGCTACGAGAGTAGTCCCCCCGGGTATGGTACTGAGCTTGCGAATTAAAACATGGATTAAAACTCTTTAAACTTACTTGACGGGGTGCGCATGTGCGATCGAGCCTTCGCTTGGGTAATTGGATAGTAGGTGCGGGTTGAGGAGTTGAAGGCACGACAGCCATTCCTTTGTGGTTCTTAGGCTATAGTTCCCTTCTGCTTTGATCCAGCTCCATAAAGAATATTCGGGGGAAATAGATCCTTCTAAGCTATAAGCCCTATTTGGTATCACGACCGTCACTTCTACAACATAGATGCGCATGGCAGGCTGTGCTAGTTAGTCTACACGTTGGAGCCGTGCCACAATGAGTTGGGCTATCAAAATCCAACATGTGGCACAGTCTTAGCTTCATTCCACGCACACCTTGTCCCCACGCCTCACCTCATTAGTTCCAACCGCTGTACACATGAATACAGGCCAGGTAGAATATTACACTACACGTTCAAAGATCCTCTCGTATGAGGTTGCAATCGAGGTTGTTGTAAGTACCTGGCATATCTTAGTAAAACTATATGTTTCTGTACGTACACACGGAGATCTGTTATGCCGTCATAACTGCAAGTTCACTCAACCGACATGCATGCCCCTAGGCCTCTAAATTTACACGGGCACAGCGACTTTTGTTTGTAATTTGGTTAGAAACTTGAAACCGCTATGTTAAAGGGGGCGTTAGTGGCGTATGCCTGTACTTAATCTCAGGCATTGAGGTTGGATCTAGATTTGAGTTGCAAGTTGGTAATCCCTACTTTGCATTGAACACCTTTGGCAAGGTCAACGTTTAAGGTAAGACTGTGCTTATGTAGGCGACCTTGGGACGTAGCATCGTGATGGCCGCTTGCTAGCGTGGATGTATATACAAATCTTTGAGTAGTAGACGTGCCCAATTGTTTGCCAAGCCAAACCCTTGCGGATGACTTTGCGAATTGCGCGAATGGCTCGTTCTGTTTACCATATCGTACTATCTAGATGAGGGGAATCACCTCCTGTTCCCTTGAGTTCTAACATTAGTTGGAGGTGTTGAAACGAACGACTCGTGACTAAGGGACAGGACGAGCGTGACGTCCGGGATGCTTCCGTGCATCAGAAAACAATGACAGCAAAGAAATACGCTCACTGGTTTTCTAAACGGAGGCAGCAGTTTTCACGGCTGCTGAATCGACATAAAGGTACCGATGCCCCGAAGCTAAATCTGCTACCTGCTTGTGCCGGTCTAATACCTATATTCTGTAGGTTGTCCGATTCTTGGCCTGCCCCTTGACATCAAACTCTGCATCCTCTCCAGTGTTCCCGATTCCAAAACACTCTTTTCTCTTTCAAGAACCTGCAAGTCCTTCTACGCCGCATATACCGCTCACGAGGCCTCCCTGCTTCGCTCTGCCCGTCGGAGAGAACTCCGTACCAACCCTCTTTTTTTAGCCTCTTATGCAATAAATTGCCTCTGGAGGGGATCCACCCCGAGAACGAGAGGCGGAATTATAGAACTATGCTCCTACATACGTGGCACATACTTTTCAGCTAACGAGTTTGGCCCGAGCGGGGAGAGTGGAAGCCTAAGAGGCTTGATCGAGCAACTGGGCGATGGCAAGTCTCGCCTCCGGGGTCTCATGCGATCGCATGACCCGGACATCGACGTGCAGATTGAGGAAACAGATACGAGTGCGCAATTTCATGAGGAGTTATCACAAGCAGTTGATACATTACATGAGCTGGTTGATCGTTTCCGGATATTTTGGAACCGTCTACCAGTCGAAGAGAGGGATGAGTTTTACGACTCCTATCTTGTTACTAGAAGGATTGTCCTCCGCTCAATCTTAGGGATGTGGATATTGAGGATTCTTCAAGCTGAGAACGGGCCGTACCCCCCGTTACACTTTTATCAGGAAGAAGGTATTCAGAAATTGGCAGATGCGGCAGATGACAGCTCAGATGTATGTATGATGGGTTTATTCGAGGATGTGACGGAACAGGAGTGGAAGGGGGGGCATGAGCCCAAGGTCTGGTTTCAGCTACTGGTATCGTTTTTTCGCAGAGGATAAAATCCAATTATCATGATCCCGAACGTTCTATTGCGGCTGGCAGGTTCATCTGAATGAAATTAATTGGGTATTTCACGATGAAGTGGATCTAGAATTCCAGGTATGCCTTATCTAATGGGACTCTCGTTCGCTAACGCTCCCTTCTGATTTGGAAATAGACCTCGTATCTGTAGATATGCTGAGTCAATTCTGGCGCCGTCCGTTGATTGTGCTACAGCCTCACATTTACTTTTTTTGACTCCAATTAAATGGGTTTAGTTATAATTAGAGTGTCACCTCCGTCACAATCACAGAGTTTTCAGAATCAGGTCATCTCGCAATTAATTGCAATTTCAGGCGGGGAACAAGCCCTATAAGGCCGAAGGCTTGGTTGCGACTCCGACAGTTTGCATCCGGAATGTTCACACTAACCTTTTTTCGGAGGGCAAGGTTTCCCGATACCACTTAACGGGCTACTCTCGGAGGGGCCGTTAGTCTGAGTTAATGGACGCACATGCTCACGACTCGTGTGGAATTTTGTTCCCATGGCCATGCATGGCCGGCGGTGCGCCTTTCGGGATTTGGTTGGTTGGGATGCTTCTCAAGTCCCCAGACCAGAATGTTTCTATCACCCAATATTAATCCTGCCACGTAATTGGGACACGCTCAAGGAGGCTAGTTATAACGTTGGTTCGTCGAACCAAGCTTTTTTCGCTAGAAATCGCGAGGTGGAACATCCAAGGGGTCTCAAAGCTGCGAGATGCTTTGGCTAGTGGCATGCGGCTGAGTACTATGATCCGGCCTTCTGCCTATCAAACGAATTTGCGAAACAGAGTTTCTTGTTGAACAAAGAAACCAGGTTAACGGAAGAAGTATTTTGAAAGCACCGAGACCCACCAGCGAAATCACGGGCTTCGCACGATCGTACGGACCAAGCATATACCGTAACATTTATCGCTCTGTCGAGAGCCAGTACATGCTGCACGGCCTATCAGTTGCCCCCCTTCCCACGTTTTATCCACGTAATAGGATGTTTATCGTCACCATTCAGCGGCTTATAAGATTATCACATATTAATCTCCTGAGACAAGTATTCGGGAAAATTCAGTCTGGAAGAGTGTAATTTGCTTCTGTTCGTCTAAATACCCATGTTTGCGAGTCCGACGGGCTGCAGAGCCAAGTGCGAATGCGATCCGACTTGATTTGTCGGGCTTGATATCGCTGCAAGGGTTACAGCTGGATAAAGATATGCCAGCACCTATTGTAATTTTCGTATAATATCGGGGCTTAACTTTGGAATTGGGATTCGACTAAACCGTGATGCCGTTGGTTGGAATTCTTCGGACAGATGCGCCACGAGCCTTGGAGGCTGTCTGCCCTGTGCCGCCGAGTCATGTATAATTATATCTCCCCCGATGCTGTGTCTTCTTCAGCTGCAGCTCCGATGCAGCGTTGTGGAGACCTCGGTTTAAAGTTCCCGATCAGGATCCATACCGGGGACATGGGGCTGGCTGGGTCTGTGCTGTATCTGAAATGAGAGACAAACCGGGGGTTTGTCCCCTCCCGTCTGCCCGGTCAGCCATTCTTGACTTGGATGCCACCCGGCCGAGAGCCACCAATTGATCAAGCTGCAGGATAGATAGGCATATTTGCGATATGCAGGCCCGGACAAGGCATACGCCGTGATACTCCTTAACAGACCAGTCCAAAACGCCTACACGCAAGATATTGTTGTGGACGATTGCAGGTTTCGCCCTACCGGATGGAGACTTTGTCGGAACGGGCGGGCTTGGGGGATGATGGACTGTCCCCCTTGTTCGTTGGCAATTTCTCAGAGATCCGTTTTCTTGGGCGCTACCAAGCAAGCTAAAATCTCGATCTTTGCTGGATTCGTCCTGTACAACATGGGTTATATAAAGTCGTTGCGGTGTCACCTTGTTATGCATTCGATTCACCACACGGCAGTTGGAAGTTCTACATCTGCATTTGTTCCTGTCAGCGACAAAAACTCTCTAGTCTAAAATCTGAAAATAATATCAACGATCCAGCATCATCCTCAACTTTAATACCATCGAACTTGTCGGCAGATAAATCTCATAGACTCAACCTTTGTAGCTGTAACAAGGGTACTTTATCCTGTTTAATAATCCTCATATCTACAACGATCCCACGTTTTCAATATTTCGAATCTTCCAAAGCCCGCAACCACCCAGGTTCTCTGTTGCGTCGGCTTCGAATCCAGTCTCCTCGGTCAGAACTACAAACAAGTTCCACGGGCCGGTATTAATCGGGGCGGATATCTCCAATCTCTTTCTTTCATAACTATTGGTTATTATATACAAACCACCATGCGGTCGTATTCGTCTAAGATCGAAGAGATCCGGCGGAAGGAATACGGGTACCTTAATAGTAAGCTTATACCTCCGACTCCACCATTGCCCAATACCTAGAGACCCAAATTCGCACTTCGGACCTACATATACCAATGTGGATCCAGCGGAATATTATAATTCCTATGGAATTTTTCACGGTTTCGCTGTGTCCGAACACTCTGGCTGCTGGCTCGATATCTCCGCGAACGGAAGAACTAATAAGTATCGTATCCTAGATGTCACGTATCTCGACCATGCAGGTTGTACACTCTACCCGACCAGCCTGATGCACAGATATGCTCAGGATTTAACCTCAAACCTGTTCGGCAACCCTCACTCTGCCTCTCCATCGTCCATGCTTTCGTCCGAAAGAGTCGAGACTGTTCGTTCGCGCGTCCTGAAATTCTTCAATGCATCGCCAGAGCACTTCGATCTCGTTTTTGTCGCAAATGCGACCGCAGGGATTAAGGTGGTTATGGATGGGTTTCGAGACTTAGAAGGAGGGTACTGGTATGGATACCATCGGGATTCGCATACTAGTCTTGTCGGTGTTCGAGAACACTCAAAGACATCGCAGTGCTTCCAAACCGACGATCAGGTGGATGCCTGGATTTCTGCACCGTCGACGGCCGAGGACGACGCAACAACCAAGTTGTTCGCCTACCCAGCACAGAGTAATATGAACGGTCGCCGGTCGCCCCTTAAGTGGTGCGGCCAGATCCGAAAGAAGAAACAGAATGCATACACGCTCCTCGATGCCGCCGCATTTCTAACAACCGGATGTCTCGACCTTTCGAACCACGAAGACGCACCCGACTTTATCTGCATGAGCTTCTATAAGATATTCGGGTTCCCAGACCTCGGTGGCTTGATCGTCCGAAAGTCGGCTGCTGACGTCCTTATGAAGCGAAAATACTTCGGAGGCGGAACAGTCCAAATGGTCATCGCCGGTGACACGGCCTGGCACTCTAAGAGAAAGCTAGTTCACCAATCCTTGGAGGATGGCACGCTCCCCTTTCACAATATCGTAGCGCTCGGACATGCAATGGACGTGTATACAGAGCTATATGGTAGCCCAAAGCAGGTTTCGGCACATGCGGCTGGGCTCGCGAAGGCTGCATACGACCGGCTATCGAATCTACGATATTCAAATGGCACCCCAGTCTGCGAGATCTATAAGGACGACCGATCCTCATACAAGGACTCGACAACACAAGGACCAACTGTGGCATTCAACATCTACCGGTCGGATGGATCATGGGTTGGAAAATCAAAAGTCGAGGAGGCCGCGATCAGAAACAATATTCACATTCGGTCTGGTGGCGTGTGCAATCCTGGCGGTGTTTCGGCCGTTTTGCAGTTGGGCTATTCAGAAATGAAAAAGAATTTCGACGCGGGTATGGTATGTGGAGACAAAAACGACATAATGGCAGGAAAACCGACCGGTATTGTCAGGATCAGTTTTGGGGCTATGAGCAGCATGGACGATGTGGAGAAGTTCATTTCCTTTGTGGAACAGACTTATGTTTACTGGAGTGTGATGGAGAATAATGGATCAATGCCTATGCTAAGGATAGAGGGGCAGCCAACGCCGGCAGGTTTCGCTTCGCGCGTCAGCTTGGGGGAGAAAGTCAAGAAGGGAGGACTCAAAAACATTTTCAGGAACATCACGGGCCGAAGTCATATCACTGCTTGAAGCACAATACAATATTTTATTTCTGTTAAGAGCATAGCTAAGGAGTTTTTNTTTTTTTTTTGTTTTGTTTTCCACCTGCTAGGAGCGCGATAGCATATTTAAAACTTTGTACAATATCTTGCATTTTTTTGGCCTTTCCATTTAAATATTGTATTGACCTACATATATACATAGCAATTGATTTCTCGTTCTTTATACTATATACTCCATCCCGCCGTATTCACATATATTATCTCTATCCTTGACATTTTAAACGTCGGACCGGAACATAACTGTGGCCCCCTAACCCGCCTTGACAACATCGATCCTAGTCACTATTGCGGTCGCGACTGGAGGATATCTCGTGGTACAGCTTGCGCATCTAACAACTGGGTGAGGAATCGAGGTATGACGAGTTCCGCTGCAAACACTACCAGTTGCAGTCCCAGAAGCTCCACAGCAAACTAATCATGTGCAAATTTATGTCAGCCATCGATCAACAACTACGATAAGATGTCGCTGCAAGAGTCCTTACGAGGATAAGTAGTGTAATAAGTTTCCATGGGGCAAGTTGTTGTGTTGGTACAGATTACGCATCGAGGGATTGGATGGTCAATTGTGGTGTGACGAGAGCCGCTGCAGACGCTACCTGTTGCAGTTCCGGACGCACCGCAGCATACTAAAGGGATATTAGCAACTGATATCCAGTAAAGTAACTTAGTGCTCATGTTCTAATACGTACGCGCGTAGGTAGTATAATATGTCTCCATCGGGCAGGTTTTTTCTTCATCGTACTGTCTCTTCTTCTTAACCGGCGGAACGACGAGCAGGCTGGTAGTTGTTTTAGGTGGGCAACTGCAAGTGACAGTTGTCACTGGAATAGTGGGTGCCGTTTGGCCAAGGCAGTACGTCTTGCAATCGGTTTTGGTTGCTCCACAGCACCCTATCATAGGCGAGACTTTGGTTAGCGGTGCCGGGGTTTATTACGACAAAACTATTATCAACTGGGCGAATCTTACATGGATAGGTAGTGCATGTGCTTAATTGAGAGCATGTATGGTTGATGGATGTTATGTATGTCGTCGTCGGTGGCGTAACCACTGATGTCGACGTTGATGTACATGGACGGCAAGTCACAGTAGTCCTAAAGATGGTTGGGGCTGTTTGGCCAAGGCAGTATGTCCTGCAATCGGTCTTTGTAACCCCGCAACAGTCTATCTCATGCGATCCATTTGTTAGTGCTTGAAGTTGAATCCGAGCCAAAGAGAGCTAGATCTGTCGAGTCATACAGGGGTAAGTGGTGCAAGTGCTTAGCTGGGAACATGTGTGGTTTATAGACGTTACATGGGTCGTCGTGGGCGTAGTCGATGGGGTTGTCGGAGTTGGTGCAGGGATACATTGTGCGTAGTATGGATTGTATGTCGTGCAAATAAGTCCGTCTTGACATAGACCTTTAAGCTGTGGGTTCCAACCGATACCATCACACTATAAGAAGTACCATTAGTATTTTCCCATGTGACGTCGTGACTGACCTATGCAAGTTCGAATATACGGACCTGTTGCCAGACTCCAGGAATTCCTTGTGCTGCAACAATGACTGCAGCTTGCAGACCGAATAACAATGCCTCGTGCGATCTCATCCTTATAAACTATTTTAAATGCAACAAAAAGGGTCCAATAATTCGACAATAATATTTCTAGGATGGGACTAATAAATATATGCCGCTTGCAGTATAGATGAGAAACATTGGATGCTGCAACCAAGAGACTTTATATCTTTGGTTCGGAAGCCGCCACAATAACGTTAATGACTGTAGTACAAGGTTTCGCCAGGCCTCGCTGGTAGTCTGCCTCGTTAGTACCCTGTCATCTGCGTGAGTGGTGGAGCTTCGTACCACAATTCCGATCCATGATAGGGAATAAAACTCCGCAATGGATAGAAGCATCGGACAAAGGAAACATGCATCTGTTTCCCGATCTTAACCCCATGTCGTGTCCGCGAAAAGTGAATATATGCGGCGGATTCACACCCTGGTACGACCCGCCTCGGCGCCGGCTAATTGGGTGGATATCCCTTGAAATGCCAACTCGCTTCTATCATCGCGTACTACAATCCCCTGCCATGGATCTTATATTCGAGAACTTGGCTTTACTAGCTCGCGAACCCCATCTGCCGATACATTAGGTTGGTTGTAACCCTACCACATTCAAGGCGCTGCCCGGGCTTGCAATTGGACCCCTCCAAGGAGCCTTACGGCCGAGAAATAGCACTTTTTGGGTAAACAATCTTTAGCCAATCGCTAGACGCATTCGTTTTTTGAAACTTAAAGAGCCATTAAGGCCCTGTAGGTCTACGATTAGACGAGTAAATTGTTCTATATCGGGACACACCCTAGCGAACGACCCTCCAAGCTGGCGAGGGTCAGCCGATTTTGGGGAGCTATAGTCATTCTGTATATAAGTAGCTAAGTATTTGATATCTCCTAAGCTCTAGTATATCTATGGCGAGTAAGGGCGGAGCCGCGCTCCGGCCATCCCCATAAGTATAAGAAACTCGATTCCAAGCCCTGTCACACCTAATGCATACGGTATTGTGCCACCAAATCCTAAGCACGGCATTAGCACAACTCTCTTTGAGGACTCATTAAATCTGAGGCTCGAATAATTCAGGCTAATTTAGAGCATTGCCATGGTTCTGGGACCGCTTCTAGAGCCTCCTGCAGAGGCCGGACGGAGAATGCCGCTCTAGCTTAAGCGTTGACTTTCAAGAGCATCTAGCGTTAAATCCGGTGTTTGTATCATGATATCATAGATATTAGTGCCGGCAACTAATTTTTCTTTTGACTCCCGCGACTTCCTATTTTCGCCAAGTCTTAATTGCTCAACGGTTTACCCGTATCTACATATCGGAGTACCCCAGTCGAAGCTAGGGTTGTCGTGGCTAGGAATCGTGTTGATTGTTGGATTTTTACGTCCAAGTGGTCCGTGCTTCGCGTGCAGAACGTTTGGTATGAGCCACCGGGTGATATATTGGAGGAATTCGAGATATTTTTTGCAGGCGTATATCCACGAACCACTGTAAACTTGTCTGATATATTTTACTATTTCGCCCAATCGATCCTTGGGTGATGAAATATCCGTCTTTCGTCGACTGATCGTTTTACAGTCACTCAAAGCTGGCGTGAGGCTCGATGTTAAGAGCCATGGTTCAATGCAGAAAGGCATAGTAAGCCCCAACTATCTTTTAACGGATCTGTACGGTTTGTTGGCAGTACCGCGGTATTCCAGAGCTCTAAGGCAAGCTATAGCTTGACATTGCATTCGTGCTGAGTGGCGATTTTGCGTTTCACCTCGATGTCGTTGTTTGTGTTGATTGTTGTGTTTTCTGGCGACTTTTGTGTTGTCCAGTTCTCCCCCTCAAGATGACTGCACGCCAGCACCCTCCAGAGCCACGGGCCTTCGTCACCTCTGCATGATTTCATGCGTATAAGTCTTAGTAAATGTTCAAAAATGCATCACCGGATAGATTTTGATCAATTTTCGCATTTTCATCCTTCACGAGCTCCACCACCCGCACTCCACTTATGGGCGCAAGCGAGAATCTGTCCAACCGGCTGTCGGCGCCTGTGGGCCGTGCTGACCGCATGTTGCATGCAATTGCATATATGCTTATTGTTTCCGTTTAAATCTATCCATGCAAACACCTATATTAATTCGCCCTCGGCCTTGAGAATTGATATTCTTCGCATAGGTCGTCATAGGGACTTCGGCCATTGTGCGACTGTGGTTATAGTAGGTCAATCTTCTTTGTTTTTCGGATCCAAACATTTTAAACTGGCAGGCTTGCAGAGCTCCTATTCTACCCCAGGGTCGATGTTTAAACGTTTTGGGCCTCTGGCACCTGTTGGTATTCATTTGGCCGGGCCTAACCACAGCAAAGATTGTCGGACCGACCCGCGGTCTTCTCGTGGTGATGTTTGGTTGGAGTATTTGTGCCAGGTATGTGCAGTATTCCGATCGCGAGTGTGAAATCTTGGAGCTAACACCGAGTAGTATATAGATTCCCCAATATCAATGCCGGATTGAAAAACACTGGAAGGCGGCCAAGTTGTAATTGTAGAGAGTTTACGACCTCGCTCGACTCTTCTCTAGTCGCCCCTTCCTTAACGTCGGGTTGTCAGCTTTGCTTACCACACAAGACACTCATACAGCACCTGCCCGAACGCCCCGACCCAACCATGACGCCGACTGGCCACGAAGGGGGTCCGACCGCCTGAGCGGCCCAACCAAGTTGCATTGTTCCGGTTCATAAACTATGCTCTAGCCCCGCTCTGGATACAGGAAGTGGATTCGATGGGTTGCCAGCCTAGCTCCTAAACAGAAATCATTAGGTTGGCTATCTCCTCGAGGCTTAGGTAGGGCATGGACTGGAGTAACTATGCAGAAACCATAAACCGGACGCCCAGCTCGTTCAAGGCGATGTTGAGATGGAGTATAGCGAGGATAAATGGTAGGACTGACTTCATTGATAGGCTCCAGTAGCTATTAAGGCTACTATCCGTTTGGAAGTCTCGGTCGAAATGTTTTAGGGGTCTGGGGTTCGATGCTTCGTGGTACTATAATTTTGGGGGGGCCAGGAGCGGCGACATTGTCGAAAATGCGATTAACAAGAGATTGGTCAGCGGGTTCAATCGGGTAAAAGACTGTCGGTATTGATTAGTAGGCGCATTTTAACAGCCGAAGCGTCTGCCGCAGCGACTATCTTATAGAGGTGCGAGTATATTATATATATTTCTTCCGTCCGACCCGGATAAAATATTAGAAATTTCGAGGCAGGCAACTAAAGGGGTGCCATCCAAGCCTTTATACTTTCGTTCAGCGCGCGAGAACATGAAAGGAGTTTGGAGTCTGATATTACTGATCGAGGAACGGACGTTGATATAAAGTTGTTGGGGCGTACTTGGTCCGTCAGTGTTGGCGAATCGCAGTTCTCAATTCGAGATTGCGCGATTGTTCCCATGTAATGCGAAATCGCGAACTGCGAACAAAGTGGGCCTAGTAACGTTCAGCCACCACACCTGCACTGTATCGAAATCATGAGGTAGCAGAATGAAGTTTTATAAACCCCCGAATCGATTTATAGGCCCTGTGCTCTGTGCTCCGAGCTCTGGGACGCGGGCCTAGGGAATCCCACCGGCCGTGGTCTGGGTGCTGGTGGGCCGGTGTGCGACGTCGTTCCCCTGCGCCAACGCTTCATGGGTCGAGGCTGGGGCTGGCTCCACGACGGCACCTATATAAAGTACATTAACATCATTATTTCGTTAACGAATGAACGACACAACCGGTGGAAGAAGCATACTACTAGGAATTCATTCAGGGATTGCATTTCATAATAATATCTTAGCTCACTGAGGAACTAACTACATATATAGATTCATTCTGCACAGCTGACTCTTGTTAAATTGCTCGCACATGGCATACCGTACTGTAGTACTAACCCCCCCTTTTTTTGCTATAATATATCTTTCGTAGTTACGGCCGTAGCCATACGATCCTGCAGTCTTCACTTCTCTCTCGCTATTGCATTTCCCTTAACATCCTGGGTAGCTTCTTTTTGGGTGTAGGCTTGGCTTTTGTTGTATTCTGTCCTCCATCCCTAGGCTCCATCTGATCGAGCTCCCTATCCTCCCTAAGTAATCCTTTATCAACCTTTCTATCATTGTAAGCCAAATCATCTTCATCTTTCTTTTTTCTCTTCTGGCCGGGTTTTGGCCCTCTCCTCTTTAGTGCTGGAGGGGCTTGGTATGACGTATCCTCGTCTTTCCTCTTCCTCTTTGTTACTTTCTGTTTCTCGGTTTTCGTAGTTGGAGCTGATTTAACTGTCTTTTTGACCTCTTTGATGATCTCTTGAGTAGTCGTTTCTGTATCCTGCTTTGGCTGTTCCGCTACAGGCGACAGAACTGTTGGATTCGATCTAGCGCGTACCTTTTTACTAGGTACGTTGCCTTCCTTGGGCCGTGTGTTATCGACGTCTCTTTTAGCTGGTATAGGAGCCTTGGATTTTTCGGGATGTGATTTAATTGCTACAGTTTGTTCCTCGCCCTCTTCCTGCTCACTACCAAGTTCTTCATCCTTCTGGATGAATCTTTGTTTTACTGGCAACAATATCGGGTCGTTAAACCCTTGTCGCTTGATTTGAATATACTGTTCTTCAATCATTCCATCCTTGCACGGAATCAATCGAGTCTTTGGGAGTAACATGTCGGTTGGTTCAATGATTATCTCGTTGCCGTCCATATCCTTGATACCTCGGTTACCTGGAGATCTTTTCTTTTGGGCTTTGGGGATTTCTGAGGCGGGCGTTTTAATAATTGTCTGCTTTCTAGATGGTGTGGTACTTTTACCAGTGTTTTTGGCTCGAAGAGAGTGCGCCTTAGGCTCCGATGCTGTTTCCTCCCTTGGTTCGGCTTCCGGCTCGCTCTGGCTGGGGTTTTCGCCTCTCTCAGGTGTCTCATTTTCGGAACCATGATCTCTCTCGTCGGGCCCTGGCTGAGTCTCTTCTTCAGGGCCTGGTTGAGCCTCCTCATCAGGGTTGTGCTCGGAATTATGCTTAGTCTCGCCCGAGCCCTGTTTGCTGTCGTCATTACTCTCGGCCTCTTCATGGTGCAGCTCCAGTTTTTTATCTGCTGGTTCAGGCGAGTTTTGAACTTCGTTGAATGGCCGTCGCAAAGTAATCCGTTTCAGGAAATTGATGATGTCGATATGTTTTTCTCCAAGCAATTTACCTAAATTCCTGGCAGATCTAGTTGCAGTATCTCCGGCCGGGTCCGGCGCAATATCATCTTCCAACAAGGATGCAGCACTCGTGTATCCCATTTTTTCATGGGTATCGCCGTCGTCTGGTGCCGGTACGTCCCATGGGAGCGTTCCATTCGGGAGGCGGCCGTGCATCGTATCCCAAGCAAAGGGATCACCCGTACCCACGATTGTTGCCGGATTCCCCACACTACCCATGGTGCCCTCTTCCACCCCGGCCGTACCTGATGCCGCTTTGTCGTGAAGGTCTAGCCGATACCCAATCCTAAAGCTCGCTTCAGACCAACCGTGAACGTCATACTTTGTATAGCAGCCATGACGCTGTTGAATAAACTCCTGTTCCCGCCACCAACCCTTTTGTATCTCAGGGTCGACTTGGTTCCACATTAGAATTCTGTAGTAGTTGAGCTGCTCGTATGTTGTCAGATCATATGCAATTCCGCTGTTTTCGCCTTCAGCAACCAACATTGGTTCGTAGTTGTAGTTCCGCCTCAGGTATTCTCGAGCCGCAGTTGTGCTAGGGAACCGTCCAACTGGTGTGAAAACTACCCTATTCCAGTACAAAGGCGGGAGTGGGAGGGCATTCAAGTCTTCTATTTCTTCGGCGTCCTCAGGAGGCGGCTTCTTGGACCGCGATATAACTCCCTGAGTATCGACGTTTTCGGAGGAGGAGGTAACCAACATCTCAGGCTGGAACAGCAAAACTCCATTATCAACGAACATATGACCAGGGATCCCAGGAACATGTCCGCCGAGTACACCGTCAACGTTTGGCAGGCAACGACGTCGGGAAATGTCTGTGCATGTTGTGTTCCCGTAGTACTGGGTCTCATGCTTGTCTGTCACGCACATGGCGTTGAAGCATGGTCGAGAGGTATCATTTGGCGCTGGAGTTGCCTTATCTTTCGTGTAGTTCGAGTGTTGCAGGCATGCTGGGTTCTGGCAAAGCACAGCATTGCTACTGTTGTTATAGGATTCCCAGAGAATTTGCTCCTCCCTACCCATTCCTTTCTTTGGTCTGTGATGGTGGTGGAAGTGGGGAGTATCCCTACCCAAGTCGAAATTGTACTTTTTATATAGTTCATTAGGATAAGTGTGTCGAGGATACGCCCAAACAGGATCGTCTGGCGCGTACTCCATATCCCCATGGACTGACCTCCTATGTGTCCGTTTGTAGCTCTGTATATCGTGGCGTACTGTATTCTGCATTCTGACATTTTCCGATTTGGATGTGGCAAACCGTCGAATAAAGAGCCAGTGCATGCCATCGCCGTAAAGGTGAGTGACATGGCTGAATCGCGAGATAACTTCACTCTGCTTGACCAATACTCCGTTGACTTTCCAGATACCATTTGGTCGGTTGCCGACGTGAATTATTCCACGGCCGGTTCTGTCTATGATCAGAGACACCATTGATTGCGGGTATTGTTTCTCAAGAACGTTTGTGGGGTCTCTTGGACCTCCAGCTAGAGGCATGGAGCCATTGTCATGATAGTCTATAGTAGGTGTTGGAATTATTTTTAGCAGGTGTAATGCGGGGAGGTAAATGGTAAATGCGGACTACCTACCCTCTTTGAGATGCCTATACCGATCATAGCGGTACCCGGGTTTTATTTTTCCTGGGTCGTCATCAGGCAACAGGCTGAATAAAGCTATACCTGTATCATCCCCATCCGCTCCCATAGTTCCCCACCAGCTTGGATTAGGGTCATCCGCTGGATGGCTCCCTTTCCGTCTGCTCGAAAGTTAGAGAAGTCATAAACTGGATGACTCAAGCCAAATCAAGAACTGGAGTTGCTGGCTTCCTTACCCGTGTAGAACTACCATAGTCCCCAGTGCCAACGGAACGGATACCACATGCCTCGGGTCGGTGTCTAAGTCGACTCCCACAACCACGGCATGGCTACCCTGGTCAAACCATTGAGAAACTTGCCGCCAGACATCCGCATGATTGTTGTAAAGACGATTGAGCATATCATAACCTTCTGCGGGGATCGTATCGGGCGTCTGTTCGTGAAATGGGTATCCTCTCTGTCATATGCTATTAGTTAGCATACTGTACTCCTTTGCAACTAGCCTTCGGCTTGCGGCTAAATTACCAATTGCGTCCAATCCATAAATCTCTGAACTTCAACCATCGTCTCTGTTCGTACACGGTTTTGAAATGACATATTGTCGTTAGACTCTTGGAGCATATCCAGATCTCTCAAAGTAGGGGTAGTGGCGACCGCGAGACCCGTGCTACAACGAAGATATTCGCCTTCGCTACCCATAGTTCTCCACATAGCTGCAAGACGTGCGTCTTCTAGTTCAATCATTCGTAGTACGCGACCCATGGCATGAATGACTTCAATACCAGTTTGCGGATTCCGGTTGTTCCAGTTGTGGCGATTACCACTGACTGTTATTTTGAAGCCAAATCGTTTAAAGCGACCTGGATGGTCGTATTCTGCAGCGGAAAGAGTGCCATTTCTAAGATTGTCTAACCCAGCTGCGTCAGAGCTTCGAGGGTAGCTTACGGGAGTGGTATGGTGGTCGATGTTGAAAAGTTCGTGGCTGGCTAGTGAATAAAGATAACGGGGAACTTCTGAGAGAAACCTTTCGAAAACATTCCCAGTGGGTACGGATGGTGGGCCACAGGGATTATACACCCATATGCAGCGGGCTGGACCATCTACTCCGTCTTTGGTTCCATCTTTGGCTCCATCTTTGGCTCCGGCCTTATCTCCATCCTTCGCTGCATCTTCGCTAGCATCTTTCGTCTTATCAGAATCCACACCCATACGCCGCTGAACTTGCATATCGATTACAAGGAGCCACCACCGAAGTTCGCCATTGACATCGCATGCCACTGGTATAATATGCCATCTCTTTTTAGCAAGGTCCCTTTTGAGGGATGGCCATTGTCTGCGACGGAAGTCTGGGCCTCTACCCCCAACATTTGAGTGAAACCTTTCCCATGGAGTTTTCATGTTAGCTGCAGTGGTCGCCGGGTCTGGGGCGAGTGCCGCATCGGTGGCGCTCCCCGCCATTCGAAGACCAGATCTCGCAAACTTGGATCCTACCCGATGCAAGATGCCGTTTACTTTGTCGGGCGAGGTAGTTTTCTTTCCGCCGGATTTTGACACGAGTGATGGTTTTCTGGGATTTTTGGTAGTCCGTAAGCTGTGGAGCCCACTAGCAGGAACGGCCGTATCTCCCTCCCCACCGCCGCCTCCCCCATCCACAGGCTTCTTTTTGGTTTTCTTCTTCACACCTCCACTCCCCCCACTACCGCCTCTCCTTTTATCTTTGCCCTCGTTGATGAGTTCTTGGGCGGCTCTGCTTAGCATTCCATGGAGTGGATCGTCAGGGTCGATTAGTGTCATAAGATCTCTATTCGGAAGAGGAGCGGATGGAACCCATCTGCCCGCAGAATCCATGGGTAGGAACGGATCGGGCCCGTATTGTGATGCGAGAGGGTGTGGTACTGCCGTTGTTCCAATTGGTGCTGGCCTAAGTCTTCTCCATTCTGGGATGTCGTCACCAGATTCATCCTCACTATCATTTGTATGTTCTACACCATCTTCATCGTGCCCAGATTCGACTGCATCATCTCCTCCCTCTCCTCCTGTTCCTCCCTTCGTACCCTTTCCATCGCCCCATTTCTTCCCATCCCCTTCACCCTCCTTCCCTCCCTCTTCCTTTCCTTCCTTCTCCCCGCCTTTCTCTCCATCTTTCCCGCCCCCTTTATCACCGGACTTATCATCGTCCTTCTCCCCCTTTCCTCCACCCTTTGGTTTTTTTAGGACAATTTTGACCGGTTTACCTGAAGTTCTCTTGTGAGGCTCCTTTGGATTGTGAACATCTTCTTTGTGATAAAATTCCTCAAACTGTGTCTTGCCCATGATACCTGCGCGAATGACCTTTTTGTCGTCGCATTCGCAATACAGCTCGATTGGTGGATGAACCCTCACCAGTCTTCTCAAATTCGGCCCAAGCTGCATCTGCTTCAGGTAGCACGTCACCACCATCGCATTCCACTTCACATAGTCCCAGTTACCACCGAGACCCGCAAGGTTATCTTCCTGTCCATTGATCGGAAGGAACCAATCCGCGACCTCATTCATTTCGTCCGCAGTTGCAGCTTGCATGAACCCCCCACTAGCTATGGGACCAGAGGGTGCAGCTGTAGAGCTGAGCATAGTATTCAAGGCATCTGCGACTTCGGGGGCTAGGAAATTTGGGTTGAATGGGACATCGAGTGGGAAGTTTGTGTTTCTTCTTCTGTTATAGAGCGGTTGTGTGAAACATGGGAATGGGCCGTTATACTGATAAAGATCTCCGATGGGTATCAAATCCGGGTGGATAGCTCGGTGGCTTGCCATTTTGAAGGCTTCCTAACCCTTGGAGGGTGTTGGTTCGGATACTAGGCTATCACGTTCGTTCTTGAGGGGCCGACGTTGGGATCTTACGATATGGCCGTATTAACACTGGAAAAGTTATCTAGATAAAAAAAAATGACGGGATAACTAGCAAAAGATACAATAGAAAAAAAAGGTTTAAGCTAAGGACTTTGAACATAGAAGCCGGCGGAGATAGTATGAGGAAAAGCTACCGATAGAAGGGAGAATTTGGGAGAGATGCAAGGAAATTTTTCAGGAGGGTAGGATCTCTGGTCTGCTAGCTGCATCCCGCCCAACTCGAACGACCAAAACAAATAACCGACGCGTACAAGGCGTGATCCTGTAGAGAATGGGGCCGTTATTATGAACAATTTGAAAATACTCAGTGTATAGACGTGTGCTGTGTATTGAGTGAAAGAAGGATGTTGGTTGCTGAAACGTAGCGGTAAGCTACCGCAAACAAAGAGCATGACGGTGTTAACTTGCAACACCAACATGGGTTGCGTACTGATTAGGCTATCGATCACACTGCATCGAACAAAGAAATTACTAGTTGTTACCTTGCAATGCAAAGCCAATGTCCAGGTGACCCTTACGGTGGACTTAGGATTGGATAGTGTCGAAGAGTTGTGCGAGTCTGTGATGGAGTTTCGAGGAAAGAGTGTGTGTGTGTGCCGCACAGTAGGTTTGCAGGGGTCACGCCATGATATCACCGCAATGGCTGGTCTAGACGCGGGTCATGGAATGAGGCTTGGTGCAGAGCTTGTTCTAAACGGTTTCGTCCGGTTGTGGACTCATTGATCAAGAGTCTTTACGAGCGCAATTTCACTCGCGCATAACGCTATAGTGTGGGTAATATGTAATAGGAACAGCACTATGACCTGCAGGACTCTTCTTTAGATTTTCACCTTCACGAGCAAAGCTCCATTGGTATATTTATGTACAGTAATCGCGGCTTCTGTGTATCACCCCCGCGAATGCAACCCCTTGACACTTCTCAGGGTTCCCTAAATTGCCAGTTGTGTGATTTAGTTGACAACGACGGAGTAGTCGGTAACGGTGAACTTGGCGGTAACACCAGCGTTGTTAATGAAAGGTTCAGTTCCAGTTTGAACAGCTATTATTTCACCCAATTAGCATATTATCCCCCTTCAGGTACAATTTCTGTATGACTTACTGTTCAAGAACTGTCCGCTTGGCAAACCCTGGCTGCTAGTAAGGTACTTAATGAAGTTGTTCAAGTCACCGCTCCAGCTTGTAACGGGCGCGTTGCTAGCGACGAAGCTGAAGACAGTCATCTGTCCGTTAGGTCCCTTGTACAACTTCCACGAGATACCATCGATAGATGGAGTAGCAATGGTATTTCCAGTGCTAGAGATAGGACCAGCACCACCATATGCGCCAACCCAGATCATGATTTCGTATTCGGGCGTGTTGCTGCCAGAAGTCGAGGCGGTGAACATGTCGTAGGCAACGTTGGCGACCATACCGGCAGTATTAGCGTATGTGTACTTCAAAGTGGTGGGGATGGTAGAGAGAGCGCTGAGTTTCTTGGGTGTAAATTTGAGGTTGGCGTTGGCGTAGCTCTTGACGTTGCTATTTTAACCTTTGTTAGATTATTTATTGCATGGCATGATTCGTCATATATAGGATGGCAACTTACTATGGACCACCCTGCCAAGTCCAGCTAGTGTGCCATCTAACAGTGTTTCCGCTAGCATAATCCAATCCAGTGCACTGAGAGCCGGAGGTAGCAGCTCCAGATCCCCAGAGATTGTTGTAGATAATGTAGGTACCAGTATCCTTCGAATCCCACTGACCGCAGAAGTCAGCGCTGGTTTGAACACTACCGGGTGTCGTTGTCCTGGTAGTAGTTCTCGCGGTAGTCGTAGTGGTTCGTGCAGTAGTCGTGCCTCCGCTTCCGCCGGGGATACATTGAGAGTACCATTCATTGCTGTATGTGCAGGTGTATCCGGATACACAAGTCTTAGGGCCAGTCCATCCAGTACCACCGCCTAGGAGAATATTAGTTTGCCGAAAAGACAATTTATTGCCAGCGGATAGGAATATTTACATTGACCCCAGGCTGGAGACTGGGCGCTGGCAAGGCCAACAGCCATAAGGGCGACGACAATGGCTTGCTTCATGATGCAGACTGAATTGATGTGGCCTGAAGTGAAATCGAAACTATATTCTCGAAGCGATTTATCGTTCACCGATATGTCGTTAAAGCTACAAAACTGATCCTTTTTGTCCTACCTCACTACTAGACCAAGAGTTCACCAGTTCCTCCACCTCCTTTTATACCCACTCCCAATTTAATTTTGCCAAAATATTATACTATTGAATATTGGGGCTTTGTTCTACCACGACGGCCAGAAAGGATATCGGCAGCACCAAACCCGTCTCGCTACCATGAATTCCGAATTCGAACATGGGATGAACGCGCGCGAACTTCAGCCCGGCTATTTCCCCGCAACAAGCCTTCGTAGTACCAAGGTACTGAAAGAGAAAACAGCCTTGCCCTCCCAATGTATCGAAGTCGTGATGGAAAATCTTGGTAGACCCACCGGAACCAGCGTTTCAGCATAGTCGTTCTACGGTTGGAGCGGGAGCTAGACCCGAGGACCATGGTATCGTATCCACACCACGAACCGCAACACAACTGAATAACCTTGGAATTTTACTTACCACGGAGAATTTTTCGGTTATACAATTAGCCTGAAACTCATACTTTGGCATCTGAATAAGCATTATGCCAATTCTCCAGATTAAAAAGTGAAAGTATGGCTGCCTGTGGGCCGGCGAGAGGTTCCGATTGGTGGAATATCACTGCCAGCCCTATGTCTCGACGTTTCGAAAATGTGTTGATGTGCAAAATACAACAGACGACTTTGAAGATGTCGGATGGTGCGAATTTGGAGCCCATTCGCCAGGGCCCAAATACACACGAATATATCGAATACAGCGTCAAATCTGCACTTACACGACGTCCGTGTTTCGTTTTTAGAATCAATACCTCTGATTAGTAAGAATGGCCATAGTGCTTTCTATTCGCTATCTATAAACTCTCGCAACTGCAAAATGAGTTCGAAGCAACAGCTAGCTAGGAAGCGTCTTGCATTGCGTCGGGGTGAACCTAACCGCGGACCCAACTTCCGACCCACGCTCAAAAATAGACAATCGTTTCCTTGTACGCCTGGATATTCGTCCCTGAAACCGAGGTTCTTTACGTATTTACCAGTGTTCTAGCCTTCGCCCCTTACAGACAAACCATCGGAACCAGACATACCGAAGCGAGGCGGATAAATCGAACCAATGTATAAACAGCCGGCGCTGCTACAATGCAAAGACGGTTGATGGATAGTATATTCTCGATTTCTTCGATTCGACGCCGTGAAGGATACTAAAAAATACATGTGGATTTTCGTCTCCGAAATTTCGAAATGTCAATATACCCGACCGGAAGGGTATAACGGCTAATACCGTTTTCAGAAGGCGACACTCAGCGACATTCATGCTGAATGTTCTCGGGGAATAGAGAGCAAATGCCAAGGTAATTGACATAATAATTGTGCTCAAAATAGTATACAATAAAATCTCGATTATGATACGCTAACATTGAAGTATCCAAACGCTACAGCGTATGGAACAACCAGGGGAATCTATATACAAAATTTCGGAATCTAACAAAAATTATGGGTATATTTCGCCAAGCGACTCCTCATCACTCATTCACTCAACAGCTTAGGCTTCCAAAGCCTTGCTGCAACCACCATGCCTGGCGTGCTTACCCTTGTTAGGGTTGGGAACCATAGGGTCGCTCAATGCCCCGCGTGGGATGAGCTTAGCAGCAGGTCTGGGGAATGGGAAGCCGGCAATGCTTCGTCCGTACTTAGCGACGGCATCAGCCATGCTCTTGGCTCCGGTGATAAAGGCACCGTAGTCGAGGTTTTTGATGTCATCGCAGGCCTTGTGGTAGCAAGCGTCATATGGCTGACCAGCTTTTCCACCAAAGAGAGCAGCTTCTTCGGCAGTCTTGATACCTTCGGCACCCATGAAGACGCCACCGGCAGGAACGCCGATCTGCAAGAAACCTTGGTAGTCAGATCGTCCGTCGAAGGCAGTGGGAACGGAGTCCTTGCCGTCGTCGGCAAAGAAGTCAATGAAGGTCTGTTCGATCTGAGCGGAACCATTGCTAGCGAAGGGAGATTCGAAATCGGAAGCATCTCCGTCATATATGGCATAGAGGTAGTTGGGTGAGGCCAACATGTCAAAGTTGAGGTTCATGACGATCTTGGAAGCTTCTTCTTCTGGGATGTGAGAAGTGTAGTACTCAGATCCGAGAAGGCCATCTTCCTCAGCAGACCACCAGCAGAATCGGATGGCATTGTTGACAGAGAACTTGGTGAGTGCCTTAGCGACCTCGATTTGAGCGATGGTACCAGATCCGTTGTCGTTGATACCTGGCCCGGCCTTGACAGAATCAGTGTGAGCACCGACAGTGATGATCTTGTTCTGGTCACCGCCCTTGGTGGTAGCGAGGATGTTGGCGGTGAGGTCGATTTTATTGTGGAAGACGTTGGAGACCCTGGCAGGGAGAGTACCGGATCCAAGCTTATCCACAAGAGCTTGACCATTGGCCTGTGTGATAAAAGCAGACACAATGAACTCAGTGACGTTGTACAGGTCTGGAGTTCCAAGAGTGGGCTGGAGAGGAGTGGGGTCGTTGTTCCAAACAACGAGACCGACGGCGCCGGCTGTTCCAGCAAGGGCGTTCTTCAATCCAAAGTTGCAGCTTCCACGGTGGACAAGAGCAATCTTTCCAGCAACGGAGGCGGGGTAGTCAGACTATAGAGGTCGTCGTTAGCACCGTCGTACAACTTTTATCGCCAACCTGGTCAGCTTTCCGTATTCCCAGACTTACCGCTACGCATCCAAAGTTTGGAATGGCAAGGATTGGCGCAGAGACAGTTCCATTGGGGCTGTTGGTCATTCCATTCACACCGGTCGAAGGGACTCCGTCAACAGTAACCGAAACCTCGTCGAAGATTTGACGAGTAATGTTGACTATGTAACACCAAGACGACGAATATTAGCAAACTCTGCTATGACCAAACGACCATATCGCCTATCGAGTAGTACAGGTGCGACATACAGTATTGCCTCTCAACATTGAAGTAGTCCTTGTCGATGTGGGATTCGATCCAGGTTAATGTGTCCCAGTGACCTATCGAAGTTACGTTAGCATGCAATTTTCCACACGGAAAGCGGCACCAGTTGGAATATGAACCTACCAGGGGTACCCCAAGCACGGGTTCCATTGTTGCGAGTAGCAATGGAATTCAACTCTTGGGCTCTAGCCTTCAACTCCGAACGCAAGAGAACTCTTCGCAGCTTGTTCGACTCAACAAGCGGAGCACCTGCTGGCGCAGCAGCCACAAGTGTGGCGGAAGCCAAAGCTGGCAAGACCAATGTCGAAACTTTCATCTTGAAAACAGCAGCTGATCTTTTCCGAAGGTATTTCTAAAAAAACGTGGTCAGGAAGAGAACGTGGTTGATTGAGTTATTGGAACACCTCAGGATAGCCACCAGGGATGATGATTTCGAGATATTTGGTCATGAAGCCCCATCTTTATATACTCCGAGGCTCATTACGGCCGCGGAGAGCCCGCTATGATGCCATCCTGGATAGAAGGAGAGTAGGAAGGCGATATGGGACTCGAACCCAATGGTACGGCGTGTAGCTGCCTAGTATGACATCGATGTTAATGGAAGCTTTAAACAATGGGCCAAGAAACACCATGTTTCTGATTTCTTATCGTCGTAATATCGACAGCGAAGTACGAGCGTTGCAATGGTGCGATTCGAAAGTTTCCACTTGCGCTCGCCCAAGTTCCTGCACCAGCACCACCTTATCGGTAGCACAGGTGGAATTAAAACTGAATGCGCCCGTCAACAAGGGACTTGGCGGCATGGTTTGAGAAGAAGGTGTGGATTTCCATGCAAGCCAAGAGTCAATGCACCTACCCGATTCAAGTTACGATTCCAACCTTCCCCGTCTGTGGGGCCGACCCTGGTCCTTTCCGCCAAGCGAGTTAGCCAAATCCCATTCCACATCGACGCAGGCCATGCCAAAACTATAACTGGCTTCCTAGAGGCTACTCTTAGGGCGACAGAGCTTATCGGACCCTTGCCCATCTTCAGCAGGAGTTGTAAGCCTCGTAAACCCGGACAGCGCATTGATATGGCAAACAATCTTGGATATTCCCTCCAAGGGATCCATTTCTTGATCGGCGTTACTATTACTACAATATTGTGAACGGTGGTCAGCTGCCTGGGCCTCCGACGGGCCAAGGGTATTAGAATCGTCGTGGTTAGGGCAGTCTAGCAATCCCTCGACTGGGTTGCCGTGATTCCGCGAGCGAGGGGTACATAGCATTCCTCGGCCCCTTCGCCGTAAGATGGTGAGAATATGCTCCAATGGCACATAGTTAGGGGTAACCGTACATAGTAAGCATGCAATCAAACAGTATCACGGTGACGTATTGTCCACCGCCCTCATATGATCAAACATTCTGTTTAATGTAAGGAGTATCACCGCCCCAACATCGCGCCTTGGTGTTGGTATCCATTAAGTTCGAAATGATCCTCTGTGCGAGGCATAATACCTATCCGAAGTCTGTTGTGCGACATGAACCAGGTGGGACATCCATGCCTACGGCTAAAAGTGGATCAAAAAATGTCGCATTGCAGGTCAACTAGCGACTTCGCTCTTTCGCGTGAGAGTCTGAATTAAAGTGGTGGCGCGATCGTTTCGGGAGTCGAACGCGGCTAACGACGTCGAGAGAGTCTTTCTAGCTGTCATCAAGAATCCGATCCTGGCCGACAATATTGCGGCCGAGTCGTTTGCGGGGTTGGAGACACAGCTTCAGAAACAATGTTTTGGTTCATATCGTATTGCTTTGAATCATGATCAACCGCAATAACCGTCCTGAGTCGCTCTCAAGCTAGCATTTGTGGTCCGGAAAGCCCATGTGCAGCAATACCATGCAGCCAAGCAAAATGGCATTGCATTTCCCCACAACCAAGGAAAAGTCTTGTTTTCTGTGTTTTCTTTGTTGACTTCGACATCCGCTTGAGAAGCAGCCCAGACCCGGGATTTTAATAACATTATCGTTGCATCTGCAGACGAATTGCAGGACCCGCTTCTAGGCACCAGTGCCGGAATTCAACGAAGGGTGGCGAACACGATATCGACGGGAATCTTTGATATCAAGAAATCATTAAACATTAGCTAAAGAGTCGAGACGACAAGAGTTTAGAAGCCCGGGCATGTGCGATCGAAACTCTCTGGCCCCGCTGAGTAATCGCGATCGGATCCCGCGAAGATATACGACGCTAGAACGCCTAAGATTCATATTCGTGAGGGGCAGGCGATGTGAAGACCACCGTCATGCCAGGGCTGCATACCAAAAATCGTCAGATACATAGTAGGGTGGGGGTGCACATGTCAGTACGGTTCCCTACCAGGCGAGTCGGCCAACATGCTCCCACGCGCCTTGAGTATTACTCTGCAATGCAATAATTCTCACCTTCCGCCCATTCATCCCAATGCCCATTCTTTGATATCATCTAGCCAACATCGTGAGGGGCGGTTGGACCGAGGATACCCATGCTCGCGTGCTTCCTTTCCCAAAACTCGCAAAACACGACAACGCATAAACAAAGCCGGTGGCTTTTCAATCAATCCCGCGTGTAATCTCTCTCCGCTGTTTCGCATAGCCTAAATCTCGTTAATGCTGCCTTGTGTAGGAAAGAAACATAGGAGCATCCAGTAGTTGGCAGTTGCCCCATTCAGCAGGTGACCAAGTGGGCTTGAAGTGGAGTCCGTTGGTGGCAACACAATCCTCGAGATGGCGACAAGATTATCTGCGATCGAGGCTGCAATAGCTCGCAAAGGGGCCCGTGAATGAGGAGGTGGATACGATGCTTGCAGGTAGGTAGAACGTACCTGGCTAACGCCACTAGCACATTTACTTATGTGCGGATGTCGCAATACGAGGTTAACCATCTCATGATAGCCCATGAGCTTTCCTCAAATTGGAAGGAGAGCATGCTTTCGAGATCCTGGGATTCAACTAGTCGATACCTCGGTCTGGGGTATTCTTTCTGCCTTCCATGCATAGTCCTTCCAAGCTGAACGCCGATTGCGTCTACATATCTGTAGCGAATTCTACTTACTAAATAGGCCCAGTTTCCCCGTCGACTAACAGGCATTGGTGATTTGGTTATTCTGAGATGTCTTGGCTAGCCAGCTGTAGCCGTGTCCAAGTTAACGTTAGCTTGACCCCGAGATCTCATCGGCCTCTACGAGATCCCAATTTGTGTTTTGACTGTCGGTGCTCGGACGTCGGGTTAATAACTTCCATCCTATTTGTTCAGCTACAATTGCCCAGGTGTCAAGGAAAGCCGTCATTTACCGCGACCAGCTATCGGTGGAAGCCGAAGCAGATCCTGTCGGAGGTATTGGGGCTATTGTTGCTTCTGGTAGACTCGAAGGCGCAATTTTTCTTAATTCATTGTTACTACCTATCCAGCTAGGAATCGATATTCTAGCTCGTGCTCGAGCGCTCGCAAATTCATTACACGATCAATCTAGGAGATATCGGCTGCTGTACCATGAATCGATATCCACCGATATAGTGTCGCCTACGACAAATATGAATTCCCAGTTTCCTGGGCTCCCGATGGTCAAAACGGACGGTACCGACCTATAGAACGATCCAATAAGACTATATACGTATTGCCAGAATAAACAACCTTCTAGAAAGTTCTGAAGATCTCAACCGCAAGATCTGGAGCCTCTCCAGGAAAACAATTAGATCCAGTATACCAGGTCCCAGCATCCCGGAATCCCACAACAGGAACGACGCAACCAGTACGGCGCCAATCCTGCCGCTATGACTCTTCCATTATCTTGGTACGAGTACCTGCATCTTTGGTCATGCCGACTCTTCCGCGTCAATCCATGCATCAGCGTTCGTTCAGGCACCAGGTTGGTTCGGTATGCGTACGTCTTTGGACATGGAAAGGCCCTTGATGGTGCATACAGCTGAATTTAGTACCATAATGTACACCTGCCATAGTCGTTTTAGTTACATCTCCCAAGTATGTACATGTAGTTCGTATTTGCTAGGCAGGCTACCCAACGATTGTGATCCGGCTAGAACGCATATGGTGGCGGAAGCTAAGGCTTTCCCGGTTTTGGTCCGAGGTTCCCGTTGCACGGAATTAACTAGCCATGATGGTTGCCTTATATTCTATGGGTTAATACTTCGTTGCTAGTATCCCTAGCCTCCAGTATCTTCACATCATGGTCGTCCATATCATATAGGCATAATCTCGCCATAGAGCGCTATATATAGGATTCGAAGATAAATTCGTTCGTATTTCGAGGGAGTTTTGCTAGCAATTCAAAAAAATACAACTTGGTTCGCGCATCAATCTATCAATCTGAGTTAAAACGTGAAACAAGATCGCGGAAAAACAAGATCAATCAAGACAGGATATATAGTCCATATACGCGGTACTAACTACTGATCAAAACGAAACTAGGGGCGAATAACAGTATAACGTTGTTGAATAGGGAATAGATAGACCACAAAATGATGATTATCTTTAATCAATCGATCCTATTATTGTGGATCTAGTAAAAACTTCTCAAGACTCGGCCGTCCATAGCCACTTCGCATCTGATCACTCAGAAGCCCAATTCCGATAATGCGGTCTGGCTTTCCCAAACCAGACGCGAAATGAATGTAATAGCGTTTAAAAAATGACTGGCCGAGAGATAATGGTGACATGACGAGCTCTTCTTGGCTTACAGCGTAGGTATCCTCTGATAAATGGTATGCAACTGTCGGGAGCCGAAATTCCTCAGGGTATGCACTCTGGATAGCTCCAGCACAAAGCCTTTCTATTAAGTTCATTGTTTCTCAACTTCAGCATATTATACGACTGAAACATATATTTTATAGGGTCGCCATACCATTATTAGGGTGTTTGTACTCAGGGATAATGAAATCCCCCTCGTCGATGAGGGTGAGAATGCGTGTAACACCGGCGATATCCTTGACCTGCAGTTTGATCTCCGGAAGAGTATACTCGGGTGAAAAGGAGCATGGAAGATACCAAGTACCTTGGAAAGACTCCTTTCCAGGTATTCTCATATACAGTTCATATGTTACCCATGGGTGCAGCCGGGTCCATTTAGATGCGCTACTCAGGGCCATTTGACTGACTAAATTATACCTCTGCTCATTATACTTTTGTTGGTCTGTAAACTGTCTAGCTTCTGTCATATTGATTATTCCTCGGGAGACCAATCTTCGAGATCATAATTTGACATTGGGAACTTATCGCTCCCAATAGTAATATTAGAAACATTAATAAACCAGAACTTGTAATTATGAAGGAGATCGCGAAAATCCGAATCAAACCGGTAGAAATCTCCATCGTATACGGTAGCGTCCCCATGCGTACTATTGACCCCGAATTGTAAATGCGCTTGGTCCTGACTTGCAAACGAAATAGCAAAGGCCCGGTAAGAAAACCAAGACTCGTTGAATTGCAGCCGTTTTATATTGCTATTGTTCACACCCCGGACCCTCTGATATTCATCTAAGCTCACAGTTAGCAGTCTAGTTAAGTGAAGTTAAGTTTGGGTATACTATAGAGCGGGCCGTAGTCGCCACCAACTCTGAATTTGTGGCTTACATTCTTCTGCTCTGACCCTGGCTAATCCGAGAGAGCCATCAAAACTGTCTCGATATTTTTGATCCCGTATAAATGAGAAGAAACGAACGTCAAGTGTGATGTTATCGGCGGAGAGAACATTTGACACCCATTCCCTTACGAAATAAAAAGGACAGGTGTTTTCATCCCCGTTCTCCAAGCAACGCTGGCTTTCTAGATTATATAGTTTCGTATAATTACGCTTCCCGCCTTCTACAGCCCCTGGACCGTACTCATGACGATAATACAGAACGCTACCATCCCAGTTTTCACTGTATAGACTTGCGAGTGGGTGTGGGATTTGAGTTTTTGGATCATAATGCTGACTTGGGTCTTGGTAAATGGACGTGATATATCTGCGTACAAAGCTAGATTAGTGTTCGAAGCCCCATATTTAGAATCAATACTGCTCGGGGGTGTGGTTTGGGTTCACATGGCCATAGCTAGACTGAACTATTTTCAGCCATTTTACCGGCAGAAATCCGGAACTCGGACAAGTAGACCTGTGATAGAGCTGGAGCGCAGTCATGCGAAAATTAGAAGCCAATAGCCGAGGGATGGAACAGCACGAGTAAATTTCTGGTACGCCCAAAGTGGCCCCTAAAATATAAGTAACGACTAATATCGTTCTACCCGAACATATGGAGCTCGCGGGGTCGAGCTAATTGGGCATTGCCGGGTACTCAAGATATTTAACCAGGATTTTTTGAGCTCGAGGATAAATTAAAACCACAAAACTTACGAGTACTCGTCCAATGTATCAATACCAAGTTTCCATTCTAGTTCTGCATCGATATTCCTCGCGGGATTTTTACCTATCCTAAACCACGAGTACCACCCTAGCTCTGTATCATAAAAAGCAGGGACGGTGGCATGACCCTTTTCTTTATCGTATGCGGCATGTCGAGAATGTCTTTTATGATACTGAACTAAAGTTTGGAAATTTAGCATTTGAATAATTAAACAGATACCCTAATATACGTATGAATATATAGGCTGACTCCTGCAGATAATCAAGGATACCAGCCTTCCGAGATAATATAATAGCTTAACCAATATAGTATCAAACGACAGGACTTTCAACTTACCAACTCCTGTAAGATCTGTCGGTTTTTCCATTCTCGGAGGGGTTGCAATACTTGTAGTTCTAGTACTAGTCATATTCGAGGCCATCATGGTGCTGAAAGTGCCGTTTGTAGATGGCGAAGATGTAGTTCTAACCGTTTTACTTGAATCCGGCTTCACCATGGTAGTATTGTTTGTATATGGAGCCGTTGTATATGTGGATTTAATCCCATGTTTTCTGTCTAAGAACTAGTTTATTTCGTCTCCACTTCTTGGGTGTATGTATTGTGGCCTCAATGTTGCTTTGGCCTCATATTGTGCGCACACGAACCAAGTGATAGAAGTGGAGATAAATAGAAGAATAAAAAAAAGATACGGGCTGCAGATACCCGGTTGGCTCCGAACCATATCGCAATATTAGAAATAACTAAGAGCTAGAGATATATTGCTTCGGGGAAGGGTATATCCACAATACGGCCTGGGAAATCGAGCAGTCTGACAGGAATCCTACATCCGAATGCCAGAATGCCCCCTGGTGTTCTATATATGCCACCGGTGTAATTCTGTACTTGTAGATCTGGTCGAACCCCAATAACTATAACAGTTGTAATGCTTGGGGTGCGTTTCAAAACCCACATTTATTAAGTTGGAGTATGCATGCGCATGCTAGTTCAGGCCAACTGGTTACTAGTTTCGCCTCGAATCCATTACTAGTTATACGGTTAGAGGTTTAAACGCTTGAATCTTCAAAATGCGCAGAGAATACGTGTCCGTACACAAGTCGTAGAACCATACTACCATCAAGATACTACTTAGGCTTACCACCCCTCGACCACCTACTAGGAAAATGGTTCCGCAAGTCCGTAGTGGTCTCTCAGCCCTAAAAGCTCGTCCCAAAGTTGTTTGCAAACAATAGTGGGAGCGCTAAGCCATGAATAACGTCGGAACACTCGGATATGCTGACATTCTAAAACATAAACTTTACTTTAACAAACGTGTGCACAATTTCACTGTCGCGGCTGGTCTCATACCTAGGTCGCGGCCTCAGTTTCACATTCTCACTACTGTGGCAGGGCTGTAGCCACATCGATGCATCGCAGCTAGCTGTAATACTCTATCCTAGAAGCTTTCTGCCGGTGTTAGATCGCGATTGGTGCACAGAAACCCTCTCCTATAGGATCCTACTTCATTTCGCCCTAAAATATACCCTAGCGCAGCTCGTAGTTTACTAGCCTGAGTAATAGAAGATATTGCAAGCAATCCCAATCAGTTTTCGTAGAAGGCAGATATGATTCATAAGAACGATTAATTTGGCACATGTGTGATCAATCTTCGACGTTCTTGGATCGAGCCGCATGCATATATATCACTTTAGTTACTCAAATTAAATCGGTAAGAGGCAGCCTCGGGGTTAACCCGATATTCAAGTAAGTACATATACAGTCTCACACTGAGGCATGCTCGCGCTGGAATTCCTAAGAACAGTGAAAATTAAACACTGAAAGGATCAACCTGTAGACTTTTATTGGTGAAGCAACACCGTTGTAATTTCACTGAAGGTTTGAACTTTTGTGCACCCAAGGAACGATGAACACTAGTATAGTATCAACAATGAAACTTCGTAACTATCGCGTCTTTTGCCCACGTAGCCATCTATGTCGCTTCAGGGTCATAACCATCTCGCATCCTGTCATTAAGCATTCCGATCCCGAGCAAATGGGTAGGCTTTCCTTTAATAGCAGTTTCGAAAAATTTAAATAGTAAATAATACTGTTGAAGAAATGAACGACCTAGGATCCCAAAGCTTTCGGTTGGGTCGGGTGGCCCCGGCTCTATCCCCGGGCTCGTATATTTATAATGATTTAGGTGGATGCAGCCCGCGCAAATACTCTGAATTGTGCCAGCGCAAAGTTTTTCTAAGCCGGATTTAAACACCAGTGTTAATACTATACTATGTACTCGAAATTAATTATAACGATCTGAGGCTTACCATCCTGCATATGCCTGTATCGTAGATTCAGGAACGATTTTCGGTCGACTATGTTGAAGGAGTGGGGAGAGCCCCAAAAATCATCGATTTCTATCTGAACCTCCGGGAAGTCGGAATAATCAAAGGAGCAAGGCAGATACCATGTACTATTGTAATAGACAGCTCCGGGTAGTTGGTCATACAGCTTAAAAACTAGCAGTGGATGTAGCCGAGACCATATAGAAATGCTGTCCAAAATTACTGCATTCGATATAGTCTCTAGTTTCTGTCCAAGAAATTCATTTGAAAGAAAGGAGTCGGCTTCTTCCAGCTCAAAATATTGCAAAGTGTATCCATACCTGAAATCGTCGTCGGATACTGGGAAACTGAGGTTGGAAATATTTATGCCGGTCAGGTTTAGGTACCGGCTATAGGGGTCGTCGCCCCAAGCTATCTGGAACCACCAGAAGTCTTCATCGTAGCTTCTAGGGTCGCCTTGTAGTCCGTCAACCCCAAGTTGTAAGTGCGCCCTTGATTGGCTAGCAAAAGAAACCCCAAACGTTCCCCAGCCAGGCCAACCCGGATTCCCTGTTGATTTATAATTATTCCCTCGTTAGTCTGCAATTTCGGAAATTAATATATAGCGAGACTTGAATAGGTATAAACTCACACAGCCAGTCTTCATGATAGGTATTACCTGAGGGTCCCAGTCCCAATACTCCGTCAAAATCATCTTTAGCGTTTTTATTTGAAAGTAAAATCATCTCAAGCCGGGTTACCGATATGTTATCGGCAGAGAGGGTATTCCAGGCAATAGAAAAGCCTTGATGCAACGGCAGGTCTTTGTCTTCCCGGGTCTCTACGAACCGCTGGCTCTCATCAAAGTATGGTACTGTAAAGAGCTCAGTGGCATTATTGCGCCGATGATGAAGACTGACATACCAATCGTTTGAATAGACACTCGCAAGTGGGTGTGGTATACTGGTTTTAGGATTATATTGTTGAGCAACTGGTTGTTCGATCGATGTTAAGAATCTGCCAAACCAAAAAGCGGACGATCATTTAATTAGTACCTTCGCAATGCTCGGCTAACTTGATTGTGGCGAGCGCTAAAGGCCTGGTTTTGAGCGAAAATTTGGTATCATGTAATCTTGGATTGTTCCCTCGGGGTCAAGGGTGGGTGTTCTGGAACCCGCTCGTACGTATACGTATACATTATACTCCGTATACTAACCGTACAATTTTAGGAAGGGTACGTCCCGTGATGAATTTATATATATACGGCACGGTGGTAGCTACTAAATAGGGAATTGGGAAATAATGCTAGAACTTACGTCAGACTTCCCCTTATATCGATCCCAAGCTTGTACTCAACGGCGGATTCTGCACTTGTCGCAGGATTTGGCCCAACCCGAAAATGTGCGTACCAACCGGCTACCGGGTCGTACTCTACCGGGATCCCTAGATATGTGGTGTTGATATCGAGATTTCGTGGGTTTGGAAGTCGCATGACATGGGCGCGCCGCCCATTTCGGTTTTGGTATTTCCAAGCTATACCCGAAATTGTTGATCGCAGTTAGCTATCTCATTCCAAAGCGTGCAGGTCCAATTATAAAAGCCAGTATGGCCATCAGCGTAAATAATGGTTCACTTACCCGTCCGGTTTACGGGTTTTGATCCAGTGTCATTCAGTGGAGGAATAACACTGCCATTAGTGGCCAATGAAGTTTCGTTAACGCTGACTCCTCGTTTGAAGTGGTACGGATGCAAGCTCTCCACGTCTGCTTTTATGCATAAACATTTATTTCCCCATGTCAAGATGACTAAGAGCAAGGTGAATAGAAGATAGTGTATGTGAAAACCTGGGCGCGGCATTTTGAGCGAATCTATGGTACGCCGGCGACGCTTGGAACAAAGGAAAATTGTATTCAGTGCCTATTTCGGGATGTAGACTGCAGTACCAGGGGTATGCAATACAGTTGACTACGATCAATATCAATATATGTCTGCCAGCCAGCATATTGGAAGCTGGGGTCCCACCAGTTGATATATTTCGACCAGTCCCTGAGCTCAAGCTTACGGTGTAAAAGTTACGGCACCAATAGGCGTCGGATTCAGAGAGTCCTATGGCGTGATATACTGGGAAGCTTACAGATCTCGTGCCTGCAAGTTGCTATAATGTTAATTGTCAATTGCGGCACCGCATGTGCACTTATTGCGCGGTAATCTCAACATTCAGATCTTGCAATCTTGAATACAATACTATATATATCACGTAGATAACTTAATGCATTCAAAACTTCTATTTTTGTGACCAAAATTCGAAACTTGTTACCACGCCTTTTGCAACGTAACTGTTGGTTAGTGCCAGGTGTCTACAACGTTTCAATTCCATGCGCATATGCGCATGCCACCACTCGCTCAGCACGGACGCACCTGATATCATCATGTCTAGATCTTTGGCCGGTACCACGGCTTTGGCGGTAGAACGATCGTATTCTCAATTTCGAAACGTCAAAATTCAGAGCAACGTTTGGAAGTAGGTCCGGTCTGAGCCTTGCTATTAAGCTAGCTTACCATTACCAACATCTACGACGCCAATTCAACTCCAAGGCTTATAAGGTCCTTACACTACAGTATGAGCTATGCCTCCTGTGATACTGCGAGACTACTACCTACTATGTATAGGTTCCAACAATCTCTCACTTGCAGCTTTCCACGAAACAATCCTTGAATGACAGCTCCAAAATTTGTAAGTTTAGCTAAAAATAAAAGATATGTTAGCATCTCTAATTCTAGTTCCTTCATTCAAACAATAATAGTTGGAATACTACGCCACGCGGTTGGTTTTTTTCACAACATCACAGAGCAAGCACCACCTTGACATACCAAACCTCAGGATTCTAGAGATATTGAGTGTAAGAGCTCAGGAGAAGTTTACGAACGAGCCTGTGCGTACCGGTACCTGCTCTAAAAGACCATGGTTTTTACAAGCATCTCAAACACGCTGTGTCCAAAGGAAAGCCGCCAACCTGTTGATTATTCCATGATGCTTCATGATACTCGGCAGTACTAAAGAATAACTAGTCTCACAAAACCGCCGTCTTGGCGTTATCTGCCGCTGCCCCACCCTGTCCTTCCAAATCCTTCTGGTCTCCAACCTTCATAATCAGTCTCCTCGCCCGTCTCAACCCTCTGATCAGAAAAAACCCGCCAATGACCGCGCATGCGGTTTCTAGTCATGATATGTAAGTAAGATACGGGGTATATTAAGGCGTATAACAGCAACATACCAAGTGATAGCATTATGACGTTAATCCTCCACCCCTTTGCGCCAGAAACTATTACATCTCTCAATATATTGCGAAAGGCTTTGTCGTCGAAGGGTTTCGTAGTATCGAGCGATGCAGCGACTAGAAAGAAGATAATGATCAGTACCTCATAACCTCATAAACATCATAATAGTACGGCAAGGTCAGGAGTACGTTTATCTGCCCCCCTTCCTAGCATCCCAACAGTCAACGCCCAGGAAGCCATATGAGCCATTGGAAAGATAATGAAGAAGATTAAGCCAATGTTTCGGACCGTGACGTAGAACCTTCGGGATATTCCGAGACGACGTTTGGTATCTAGCTTTTCCGGTTCCTGCTGTGCGGCCTCTTGGGTGGTGGAAGTGGAGGGTTGATCGGAGAGAGTCATTTCGTGGGTTGATTGGGATGCCATCGTGAGGAGTATATATATTAGTGATGATGGACTTGCGAAGTAGTGACGAAGCTAAAAGAAAATATTTGGGGAGAACGACTTTAGGACCAATTTGATGCACTCCAGGTGAAGCTGTAGTTTACTATCCCAAATACCCTTCTGAGGTACGCCATGATGTTATACGTTACCGCCACAATATTTATGGGGTTTTATCTACAGAGGCACGATCATCGGGATCCGGGAGTGGCATAACAGTGTTTTATCCGCCCATAAATTATAAATGACCATTTAACTATATAAACAAAAAGCAAAGTTTTTCAGCTGGGATTTTCAAGAACAACCAAGTCCTTAGCTAACTTTCTTCGTCATATGGCCTGGATCCGGGGCGCTCGGGCGTCGTATTCTTCACCGCTGAGGTTGAATCTTATTGATATCTCAGATATAGACCGTGTTCATGCGTGCACAAGTTGAAGGAACTAAATTCATCAACATCATCCATTTCTCCGTCATAGTATCGTCTCGAACTGACATTAACATTTTGTAAATATGAAAGCTAAGATGCTTTATTGAATCAAAGTGTGCTTTTCCATCCATCCCATATAAAATACAAATCTGCCAATAATAACCCGTATACCCAGAAAACCAATACAATCTATGCTCTATGAAGACAAAAACAAAAGACCAAAAGCCAAAGCGCACACAAGTCCCAATGAGCTGCTCCTCATAACGCCTGCGTCGTTCTTCGTCTGCGTCGGTGTCGGAGTTGGGAATACCACAGTTCCGTTATTATTCGTCGGGGTTCCGGGTACGCCTGTTGTTCTGGGTCCCGTCACCGAGCTAGTGGCCGTCCCATTATTAGTGCCACTCCCAGTACCGCCACTGAAGTCTTGAATGACTTGGCTCCCATCACCCACCGTGTTCTTCCCAGACAAAAAGTATGTTCCAAGAACTGGATCCTTTAAACCCGCGGCTTTGACGAACTCCTCGGCGCTGAATTTGCGACGGTCGTTTCCACCTTGGTATTTTTCGAAGCCAGTGGGGAGGGAGAAAGTACTTTCGGGCTGAAGGAAGAGCATGAAGATGTAGCGGTGGGGGTCTTGACTTGGTGGAGCGGGGCCGCGGTAGGGGACTATAGCATTTGTAGAAGTAGTATCTAGTTTTAGAAGATCTTTGCCTTCTGGTGATTTTACTTTCTGGGTGTTTAAGGGAATTTTGACACCTGGTTGCATCCAGTGGAGGATCTGGCCCAGGGAATTATTGGAAGGGGATGGGGCATCCGGGTCGACCATCAAGACTACGAAGGTTTGGCCGGTGAAAGATGGGCTGTCCGGGATGTAGACTGAAGGGATGCCTTGGACGGCTACAGAGTATCTTGTTAGCCGAGAACCCTATAGTCAGACTCCGGGACGCTGTTTCTACTTACAATTCTTATCGAAAAGCCCACCATTGACGAAGAACTTGGGATTGGCTGATTCGTCGTATGTTACTGGGAACCACTCATCCGCCTTGGGTACGAACCCCGATGGCGTTTGGGAGAAGGCTGTGGCGGCCAGCGCAAGGAGCGAGGTGATGTATTTGGACGCCATTGCGCTGCAATAGAATCTTCAATTGACTTTTTTTTTCCTTTTATATTCGAAGTACCAACGTAGGCACTTATATTAAATCGTTATAGAATAGTGGACCTCTCTTGTCGTTAACGTGCTGAGCTAGCTCGAGCTTGTCGGGAAGGCTAACGAAGAGAGAGAAGGGAAATGCGATGCATGAAGACGTAGGCATGCTTAAATATATATGCAATATGTTTCCATCCCATCACCCCATCGGCAGCAGTGCCCTCGCAGACCATTAACGGAAGTCGAGTGTCAAGTTTCACCGTTTTAGATTCTCCAGCGTTTGGGGTGCCCTCACGTTCAGACATTCTGTCGCACCATTGGCACACTTGGCGCGCCCAGACGGACAATATCACTCACCTACGTCAACCTGCCTCCCTTCCGTGAAGATCGAGAGGGATGTAGAGGCAAAATTAACATTGAAATTTAGACATGCTCACAGGAGGCGAATCTTGACATAACGTTAGAAATGCTGGGAGGCATGGTGAGGTTAAATAAGAATCGAGATTCCATGTTGGCTCGTCGTCGGTTAACCCGCCTCGGCATACCTTAAACCCGCTTATATCCCCATATTTCAACGCTTTCTAGAGACCTCAATTTTGCCGATACGGGATTGTTAAGCTGCCCAGACGTGATATCTTGTTCCGCGATGTTTATTTCCCTTAATACTAAATATCAATTTCAATAGTTTTCTGAAGGTGCCTTTGGATGTCCGCGTCCGTAACGCCGGTGTATTGTATGGCCTTGGGTCGCACTCACGAGCAAAATCGGAAAATTTAAGTAAAATGCTCTTCCATGTCATCATAGTGAACATCGGCCCTGCTTGCAGAGCATCGACTAACCAGTGGCCTGAGCTCAAATATGAGGTTCGCAACGAAGCAGCCGTGCTGGCGTCACCCAGTCTCGAGTTCGTTCCAGGTTTTCCAAGCCTGCTCAGGGGTAACATTACACCCTATTCCTCCTTCGGCAGCTCCATTTCCCTTTCCGAACTAGCTTCGATATATCCTTGTCACTGAGGAATGTTAGGAAATTCCACAGACAACACAAGAGAGTCGGACTGCAACATGAACAAAATCTCATTGGTTATGCAATGATGGGACAGTTGATAGCAACCGCGATCGCGCGAGCGATTATTCCTTATCCGATACGATTGAGAAAGCGGCTTGAGCGCCCAGAGGTGAAGCTTAGCCTTGAAGAACCCTGCCAGTGTGCAAGGCGAAGCTACAATATCATCGACCTCAAATCTTGAATCATGCTTCATCGGCTAGCTTGGCATGCGAGCAGCGCACGCGCACCAACGCGCTGTTCGGCTCCAAGTATACGGGCCTTCGGATCCTCAACAGGAATTCGAGCCGTAGTTCTACCGCGGTAGCAATCCCACACACGAGGCTGGAAAATTTCGGCCAAACGTCTCGCATCTTGCCGCGACACTGCCACATCGCGCTGGCAGGGCTGGGGAGGTATCGGCAACCTTCTTAAACTCGATATCGCGCGGTACTATATCGTAAGAATTCTCAGGCGTGATTAATCTCATACGATAACCTAACGGCATAGAACCGGGGCCAATTCCTAAGAATTACGAAAGCCAGAGACTACAACTGAATAGTAATGACGGGTTTGGAGATAGGCGCTGCAGTATTCGGCCTTATAGTCGGCACAGGGCAAACAATAACATGGATACGTACCACCCTGGAGACAATATCTGACGTTCCAAACTCTGTTAAGGCAGTTCAAACATCTCTAGAGGAAATGCACATAATACTAGAAGGGCTTCAGCAATTTTTAGAAGTTCATAATGCCGACAGAGAGATGCTGCAATCGCCAGTCCCAATCCCACGGATCGCGGCTGCAATGACTGGAATCGTAATGACTGTTTCGGAACTTCAAAAACATATCGACTTTGCTCAAAATTCCGCTGGCAAGGTAAAAGTCTTTGATCGCGGGAAATGGTGGTACCGCGAGAAGCAAATCGAAGATGTTAGGAAACGACTGGAGAGTCACAAATCGTCGTTATCCGCCATTCTCAGTATCTTACAATGGTAGGCCTTCTAGACACGTTTCCCTATGGGCTCCAAAATGTTTCTTGTTGCTCCACATTGTACGGCGCGATCTTTGTCTCTAACTATCCCCAGCCATTTGATCTAGGGGACAAAACAAGCCCTATCCCAGAAAATGAAGCCAACAACAGACGATTCGAATCCCGATAAACGGTCCCGAGAACACAGTTCAGTCGCATGTGCCCCCCAAGAAGCTAATAGAATCAGTAATGAATCACTATATGATGACGAAGGTGTTTATGAGAGCGCTTCTATAGGCTCTTTGGTGGAGTTGGCAAGACCGGATTCTCGGGACACGCAGATCCTGCTATCCCCTTACCAGTTCGAATTTGAGAAGATTTTGGAAATTTCTGGACCCTACACCAAAATCGATTTTGCAGCCTCGAATCCAACCTTTGTCAGTCGCATAGGCTCCGAACGGGGTGTTTCTGCATCCATATTCTCGAGGCGAACCGTGGATAGTATATCGAATATAGCAGTTTACAACCTCCCTATCCGACCTACTGATTTATACACCAAAGATTGGTACAAATTTGAAGACATGAGACCCTTAGCAAAATCAACTTTACCGCATATCCCCGATATACCACATGAGGAATACGGGAAATTTCTGACAGACGCACAACATTCAGTGACGAATACTGCCGAGTCATCGGGCGCGCCACGTCCCAACGATCAAACTAACTTGTCCTTAGAGGTCATGCTCGACTATAATCTATCACTTCCCCTATTCTACTGCTACCCTACATGGCTAAATCAAGGGCAAGAGGCCAGTTCCCCGTTGGAGAGAAATCCAAGCTTTATAGAGCGAAACAACATACTCACAGCAATGCAGGATATAGCCACTGCGAAGGGAGAGCAGACGCCATTGATACTACTCTGGGGTAATCCGGGCTGTGGAAAGACAGAAATTGCTATAGAGTTTACTTCCATCAGCCGGAATAGCACAAGTAAACTTCAGATCTGGGTACACGCAAATCATGAGCAGACTATCATCAACGGATTCTCAGACGTCGCTATGAAGTTAGGAATTGTATTAGACCACGGGGTAACCAATGTGGGGCCTACACCCAAACGCTCTTCGTTGGCTATACTACGGCTGCACGAACCCGAAAAGCTAAGACAAGCAAAGACCTTGCAATCGTGGCTAAGTTCAATCAGTATGTCAAACTAACACCACGATTCAATGACCCACCCGGCTCTCATAGGTCCAAATTTAAGCTAACGCGCATCTCACCAGATATTCCTTGGTTGCTAGTCCTAGATGGCCTACCGACTAACACCACATTCTCCGAATTTCTCCCCTTGAATAACCCGCATGGCATCGTGGTTGGTACCACGCGCAGAAAATGCCCCTCCAACAGGGTCCTTCCAAACTGGACGCCCATCAAAGTCGGGCCATTGAACGAAGTGCAAATTTATTCAATGATGCGTCAATACGGGGAAGATTATTATTGGCACAAGGAACTAGAACCTCTCGAGCTTTTTAACGCAGTCGATTGTAATCCCCTTGCGATTAGAGCTCTTCTAGAATACCGCCGAGAGAAAGGTCCGCTGTTTTTACCATTCAGTGCACTGTCCGCGAGACAAATCCTAGAAAAATGCACAATTCAGCACGGTTATAGAACTCGTACTCACACCCACGAGTTTAGCGCATCGCTTTATCAGGCCTGGACGTCCGAACTCCGGGAGTTAGAGGGCGCCCGGGGCTTAGGCCTTTATGAGGGGGGTTACTTAAGTTGGAAGGCACTGATGAAGATTGTCTCTTTCTTGGATGCTAGTGGTTTTACTGTTGCTCTTTTTGAGTCAATCTATCAGTACCTTGACCTTAACGGAATAAAATCTTCACCGATCGATGCTCCCTCACCTGTTGAGGCTTTAGTTCCATTTTTCCCTATGGAGAAGTTACGGGCTATGGGTGAAATGCAAAGGCTGCAACAACTTAGCTTAGTCATGGGAATGCCTCCACTAGAAAGAGTTCAAACTTTCAGAACAGCCTGTTCATGGCTCGCCAACGCCTTGCCGAATATATCTCAAGAGTCAGTTGAAAAACACTCACCTCCAAAATTTCACCTTGATTTCCCAGATTATATCGGCCATCTGCATTCCCTCGCTAAGAACTTCGACGAATTTCTCTCTACCAGGTTCCTCCGAGGTTACGATCTCAATTGTTACTTTGAGTTTCTTTTCGCTTTGCGAAAGGCTGCTAGGTACGTGGGAGCTCAAACCTCAAAATAAAGTAGACTCAAATTAGAGCATAAGCTTATCCTATATATTTAAATTTATGACGTTGGTTCAAACCCCTAGGCATCCTCTCTCATCAGAAAGTTCTAGCGAAACGGCGGACTCCTTGACATATTGTTGGGGTTTGTATACTTGGATAACGAACGAATATTTCACCAAGATTACCCATAGAGATCTCAGATTCCCTATCGCAGGACATTTAGGGTTGCGCCTTAAAGGTAATTACGAGCTTGCTGAGTCCATGTACTTCAGAACCAACGAGTACATTAAACTTGGACGATGCCCGCCCGCCGTTCAATTCTACAACGCCGCAAACTCTGCCTATCTTGAGATGCAGCAGGAGATGTGCAGGTTACAGGATGACGATCCTGTCAATTTAGGCAAGTAATATCGGATTTTCACTACTCTCAATTGCACAGCTACCTATCTGCTCCCTTTTCTGATGCATGCGTGCGCGTATACGGACGGTCCTGCTAAATTGTAGGTATTTCGTGACAGAATGGATGGCCGATTTCCAAAACCTTAGCGGAAAGAAATATCTTCGCAAGATCGATCTGGCAATACTTTTGATGTCCATTTCAACGTCTCCACACGACCTGGTAGAATGCCTCCGGGACTATCTACATTACCACGATCCTATCCACCTTCCCGACCTCACGGGATGTATGTAGTAAGTCTCTTGATGACTACCAGCTTTCTCACAGGCTTGCGAAGAATGAATATTAACGCTATATCCAGTGGGCAGGCCATGTTCTTGAGCGGAAACATCCTTGGCAAGCAGAAAAAATTGGGTATGGCGTTAGATAAGTATTTTAAAGCATTACGATACCTTGAGGAATGTTATGGAGGCGCGCATCCTTGGATTGGGTCCGTCCAAGCCCAATTGGGCCATATATATCTCGAATTACTAGAATGGGACAATGCTATGTAAGTTGATAAATTTGTCAATACTGCACTCCCCACAAATATGGCGGCCTAATAAATATAGGCAAAACTCTTGTCAGATCGACTAACCTCAACTATCACAACCAAGACAATTTCTAGAACTCGCGTTGGAGAAATATTCAAACGGTGACGATGTAGAAAGTACATGGTTTATCAAGAACCGTGCTCGGATATGCTACAAACTCTACTTCGCCTATCGCAGGGGTTCCGAAGCTGATAGCGAAGAGAGCTCGAGGTATGCGGAGATGGCTTTCAGCTTAGCAGGGAAGCTGGGTCAGCACCCCCAACCTGAACCGCTGGATTGGTCTTACTACGACGGGCTGGTTCAGAGCTGGGAGTGCAACCGTCGTAACTGCCATCATATAGACACCATTGAGGCTTCGTGAAGCTAGAGGCCGTCCTTTCCAAACTTACCGTTGGTCGATATGCATATGTTCTCGAGATCTCTTCGCTTAGAACGGGGATCTAGTCGCTTTTAAATTTTTTTCGTTCCAACATTCCATCATATTCGCTTTAATCAATCTTTAGAAAATTAGGTTCTATTTGGTTTAGAAGGTATATTTGAATATATTCCAGTATCGGGATTAGTATTAACCAGGATCCCACAACAAGGCGATCAAGCAGATTCGATTCGCCCCCGAATATGATATCACAATTTACAACACGCTGACCAAGGTGTCGGAGAATTAGTAACGACTGCGTAGGCGATTGCAATTGCCTAAACCATGCAGGTATTCAGTAGCTGCGAGATCACTCATCAGCCCGATATCTCCAGAATCAGATCCGTATTACCCCGAACGTCTGGATCAAGTCCCAGCGACCAGAACAAAAAACCTATTTACGGCTGCGAGGTCCTGATCAGTTAACCACCCTTGAGCTTGGCAAGGCAAGAATATTCCGCACTAAACCGTAACAGATATCCAGGGTCCGGTCGAGTGGGGTACTGTATCCAAGTTCAACGTCCCTCGCCGTAAATATCGCCAGGGTCTCACCATCGAATTGATGATATAGCTGTAATATCTTATCATGCTGCGAATGAGAGTTTTTTTTGGTACATAGATTAAGTCAGCCACCCTCTACGAACTGGAGGTTTCCACATCTTCCCCACCGCACAGCTAAGGTCGGACTAGAAACGTTCGAAACTCTCACTTGGACAATGCGACCAACACAAAAGATGATCTAGATGCTAATCCGAATCTTGTGCGCTCGATCCTGATGCACGGACGGCTCGCATAACGGAGCACATGTACACAAACAGAACGCACAATGGCTCTCGGCGGCAAGCCTTCCGGCCTCCTCATGTTCTCTCATTGGACCGGCCAGCTGCACGGTAGTTACCGCCCCTTGCGGCCTCGGGATTCTGAGATCCAGGCTAGGCCCAGAGTCCAACACGCCCCCGCAAAGTGAAGTTGGGTTTTTCCTTGCCAATCTTTCCAACATGATGTCAACAACAGTTGCAGCCGGACGCCACCAAAGAAAGTTCAAAACGGCGTCGAAAGTTACTTCTTATTTCCGGGGTTGTGGATGGTCCCGTCTGCGGGGAAGGGTCTCCGCATAGAGCGATCATTTCTATCGTATCAGCTTATGTTTTATATAAGCTGATTCGATCGCTCGGTTGAGTATTCGTCCTCTGCAGCTCTGTCTAGCGCATGTTCGGCTGGAACGCATCTTTCCAGTGAACCCTGTTGTGCAACAGAAGCATGCGAAGGCAGGATATTAATCACGAAGCTGGAACGTAATACGAGAATCAGAGTTTTGAGCTGCAGAAAACTAGATGCAGGGTGCTTTCACTATAGCTCAACATGTCAATGATGTGATATTAGGTGTGGATGTCCGTTGTAACTAGGACGCAAGGGGTGGGGCTAGCTATCTACGGGATACTAACTGGTTAGAGCTATATATACCCGTCCTGTTTTCCATTTGAAGTTTTGATATCAATCTTCCAGAATTACATTCCGCAGTATACCAGCTAAGAATATATATTGTTTTGCGAGCGACATATTGAGTACAGGTAGTGACAACTGCGACCTGGGATTTTGTTCTTCCTATCAAAATGTCAAACATATCGAATAATTCTACTAACATCCCGGACGAGGTCGACATCATTGTCGCCGGAGGTATGCTTTACTGTTTACTATCGGGGGAGAAAGTATGCTGACAATTGCATAGGAGGAGCTGCTGGCTGTACTCTCGCAGCACGCCTTGCTGCCGCCGACCCCTCACTCTCCATCCTCATCATCGAGTCCGGTATCAACAATAAGGATGTTCCGAACGTCATCCACCCCGCCATGTACCTTACCAATCTCGTACCGGGGTCCAAAACCGCTACCTTCCATTTAGCAAATAAAAGCGAAAAGCTTAATAACCGAGAGGCTATCGTCCCAGTTGGAGGCTGTCTAGGCGGCGGTTCGAGTATTAATTTTATGATGTACACCCGCGCTCAAGGAATCGACTACGATGACTGGAAGACTGAGGGATGGACGCAGAAAGACTTGCTCCCGTTACTAAAGAAGGTATACAACCACTCTTGACTTCAGCTGTATTCGGTATGTTCTTAGACTAATACAACCCGTAGACCGAAACATTCCACCGCACCGATCCTGGAATTGACAAATCCGTTCACGGCTACGAAGGCCCCTTCCACGTTTCCGACGGTGGATATGTATCAAAGAACTTCCAAGACGACTGCGTCCGCGCCGCCGCCGAAACAGGGCTCAAGGAAGTTCCCGATGCAAATAACCTCAGTGAAGCCAATGGCATGCAGGTATGCGCACCTTCCCCATTGAACATACCCCTGCTCGTATGCCTATATTAATGTTGGATTTAGAAATGGCCTAAATGGATTCACCCTACAACTGGTCGTCGTCAGGATGCGGCCCATTCTCTCCTCCACCCAATACTCGAATCGAACCGTACCGGCCTCCAAGCTCTCACTGAGCACAAGGTCGTCAAAGTGCTCACCTCCAATGGTCGCGCTGTGGGCGTTGAGTATGTTCCAAACCCGGACACTCAAACCGTCACGCCAGGGACTGAAGTTCTCGCCTCTTCGAAAGTTGTTAAGGCGCGCAAGTATGTCGTCCTCTCTGCGGGCGCATTAAGCACGCCATGTATTCTCGAACGTTCGGGTATCGGTTCCAAGACTGTTCTTGACAAGGTCGGGATCCCGGTAGTTGCTGAAGTCCCCGGCGTCGGGACGAACTATATGGATCATAACCTCTTCCTCACAGTCTACAACACCAACTTACCAGAAGACGAGTCCTTTGACCCCTTTCTCGACGGACGTCGCGACTTTAACAAGGAAGTTGCTGCATTCTCCGAAGAGGATGGGTCAAAGCGGATCGCCTGGAATGCTATGGATGTCGCCGGCAAATTCCGTCCTACCGAGGCAGAACTCGCAACCGCCCCAGAATCGTTCGGAGAACTTTGGAAAAGGGACTACGAATCTCGTCCTGAACGTCCGCTCATGGTTACCGTTTTCGCCCCAACACATGTTGGTGACCACTCTGTGCTCCCAGTATCACAATATAATGACCGCTGCCATCTTCCTTTCCTATCCTTACGGTAGGGGCAGCGTCCACATCACCTCTCCGTCCGTAAATGACAAAACGGACTTCGATTGCGGAATTCTCAGCACCGATTGGGATCTCGACGCCCTCGTCCTTGGTTATAAACGCAACCGTGAGATCGTTCGTCGGATGAAATCATTTGGCGGGGGGGCTGAGAGCGTCATTTTGGGACCAAAGTTTAGAGAAGGTAGCAAAGGTAGCAGATGGGACTACCCAACTGCCAATGGAGCCTTGACGGAGTATGATCCAGAAGATGATGAGGCTATCAAGCACTTTATTAGAGATGTAGTGGCAACAACGTGGCACAGCTGTGGCACTTGCGCCATGAAGCCGCTTGAGGATGGTGGTGTGGTGGATGGGAAGTTGAACGTCTACGGTATTGAGGGATTGAAGGTTGCTGGTAAGCATCTATTATCTTCCTACTACTACTAAACTGCGCATATGTCTAACGAAGGATAGATCTATCAATCATGCCATCGAATGTTTCTGGCAACACCTACTCGACCGCACTGTTAGTGGGAGAGAAAGCGGCTTCTATTCTTGCTGAGGAGTTGGGGATCGAAGGGTTCTAAACAACCGCGCTATGGATTCTTGAATGGCGGTACTTAATGAACGGCTGGAAGGGGCAGGTGTTTGGGGTTCTGGTTTGGTGTAATGAATTCAATGATTTCGGTTTTACAGTGTATCCGCTGCTAGAGTGTTAAATTTACGCTTTGACACTCTTCACCAAGCAGTTCCTTTCTCTTACAGAACTTGCCCAGTGACCTGTTAGACCGTACCCCGCCATTGACAATCGTTCCCTTGCGCGTTGATCATGAGGCGTCATAGTCGGGCAAGGCTAGACCCAGTCGAGAGCTAGTGAGACCAGACTAGGTTGTCTTGGCGCGCACGAATTTCGTGGAATTCGATGCTTAAAATATGAGGACGTGACACGGAATTTCCCAGGTCACAAGAGCCCAGTCCTACATATTGTTTCAAACTTTAAGAGTCCCTGGATATCAGGAACTACGCAGAAATGAATGGGCTGGCAAACTTGGCTCCCTTGTCGGTTTATCGAGGTTTTGGTGACCGAAGCCTGGGGGTTATCTCAACGAGAACGTTAACTCACTCTTCGTTGGTAGGCCAGATAACGAATTCTAACCCCGTCATACATGTGTACATCCCCGTCTAAGAGTTTACGAACTCATTCTGTTCGCTACTCCTAGGATCCTGAGTTGTATAAACACCATCGATGAGGTGCCTACCCGCTTCGTAAATTCTTGAGTCCCGAAGAGGCTTGTTGAGCATCCATGCATCCAGCGCCGAGGACTTCATCACCGTTGATCCCGAGATTCACGAGACCAATATCAAAGTCGTTTAGCCTTCAGTTGTATTGAGCGGGATACTCAAACATCATTAGGTCAATTGGGATCTGAAAGGAACCCCATCTACCCACACAACAGCCGACGGTCGAATCGTATAGTTATACGGTCTCGCCAGGGTTAATCATAGATAAGGCCAATAGGTTCCACCAGGTACTACAATGATAGTACTCCCGCCTGTACTGCCTCCTGACTTTTGTACTTGGTAACACACGAAACGCAATAACCTTGCAAGCGAGATATACTGAGGATTCGAGGCCAGATGCATGGATCCAAACCAGGCTTCAAGGGACCCAGAAAAGTTGATATTGTGATCAATGGTCATACAGAATACAAATGCTGGGGCTCATTACACGTCAACCATTCGTCAAGGGATCAACCCAGTGAGTATTCGACTGCTACCACGAATTTCAGGAAGGATGCCTATATCGGCCCCCAGGCATGCCTCTTAGCCTTCGAACTCGACCTTTCATATGGCGAGGCCTTCGACTTGGCCGCGTGACCCTTTGGCCTTCGAAGAACTTTGTTCGTTAGCATCAAGGTATACCTCGCAACTAGCTGTCCGTATGCCCCCCTCGAGATCCGAGAAGATGCTCGAGCGCTCGGTATGCGGGAAGCCCTTCACCGACATTTTGCACGTCTCCTACTCCCGTCTCTTCTCCAAACCCCTAGATACGGGAAATCTACAGTGGTACTATCCTAAAGACCCCGTCATCTGTATTCCTCAATGTATCAGCGGCATATACCGACCCTCCCCTCTAATGTGGATATATCACACCCTTGAACGACAAGATTCTTCCCCAGAATCCTTTCGTAAACATAAATCATTGTCTCAGCTTAGAATGCATACAATCACCCCATCTAGACCACTGATTCACGGAAGTTCACTCCATTGCAGTATATACACATACCACAATCAACAATGTCTTATCCAAAAGCACAGATCATCCAAACCACAGTCTGACATCGTAAGCACAATACCACAAGGACGTAATGTCTCTCCTGTAAGTCCCAGTCAAAAGAGGTGAGACACCGCCTCATGCATGTCTCGGAAAAGCATGCGAGAAGAAAGAGGGTGAGACAAAATTTTAAAGTGCGCACGGCTCGTGTGAACCCGTGGAATGGGTAACATACTTAAGTTAACGACAAGCGAGCGGCTTCGCGGTGGAATGGAACGTTTTAGTCCATCACTAAGGTGAGGGATTAATATCAAGTCGGTCGATGGTCTACTGATCTTTGGAATTGGTTTTTATGCATGTCTTGATGTATCGATGTCGATGTCTTGAAGCGCCACGATGCAGTAGATCGGCGCTATGTGATGGGATTGGGATTCCAAGAAGATATCTTTGGTGGAATACACTACGTTCTAGGTCTCGATCTGTCGATACATGTACATACAAAGGATGCAAGGCTGGAAAAAACGCATTGAGACGGCGGCAGATGAGATGCAGTGGTATACTAACGCCCTGGAAACGCTTTCGTCGTAATCCATCCAAGCTTGCTAGCACTTTGATTGGACCTGATGCAAATGTTCGAGTCCGAGGGTTACAGATCTGATACCAGCTGAGCTTACCGGAAAAACCCAGGGACCAAAAGACCGCTTAAACACTTAATTGGGGGTCTCAGCTCAGTTCAAACCGTTGTAATCCCTTACTCCAATCGAGAGGAAACAAATCATCCGTAATCTAGCGTACTTCGCGTCACAACGAGATAGCTAGCTCCACTCCGAGCTCAAACCGTGTAGCTACTTGCATACTCTCTAAAGCTCCTTAATCGAGACCTCAATGCAATTCACAGAAGTGTAGAATTCAAGCACAATAATCTCGCACTAACCATATGCACTCATTGCATTCCGACTGCAAATCCAATTCCACCCAATAGATAGGTCTAATTTCCACCTAATAACACTCTAGAAAGGGGAGAGGGGGCAGAAAATCAACTAAACAGCAATGTCTCAGATTCTCGATCAAAAGACGGCAAGCGAACCCATGTCAATCAAAACGGTAAAGCACGGCCCTCAACCAGCCAAAAAATCGTCATCATACAGGGAAGGAACATTCGAAACCACCCACAGAACAAAAAAAAACAAAGCTTCTTCGGGGTCGGAATATGCGAAATTCTTAGTACGCGTAAGGCGTAGACTCTAGTCCTCGCGTCAAACGTTGGGGAAAGAAGGCAGGGTATTCCCCGTATCGAGTAGGATACGGGACCGGCATTTGATAGGCTTGTGAGCCTAGATGGGTATTCCAGTACAGATAATGCTCCGTATTTACGAGCCCATTGTGGAGGATTTGTACGATACGAAGCGATATCGATACCAACGGCTGACATGCTACCGTCACAAGTCCTGCCACTGGAAGCTCAGAACTAAAAGATGTGGCTGACACATGCTTCGCATATTGCCGAAGATCCCGACACCAAAAGCCCAATAAGGACGGAATGAAGCCCCGAATGTGCGTTGTCGACAGCTTATTCCAACATTTGCAACAAGCAAAGCAAGTCTCGAATCATGACACGTCTTCCAGAGCTCCCCACTGTACAAGTATAGGATAGGAATAGGAATAATCTTCCGCCTACGACATGATGTCTCCACAAGATTAGTATTGTCTCTGAGTGGGATGTTTTGGAAAATGGGCCAAAATGTTTTATATGCAGCCCTGCTCCACAATTCCGAAGAGAAAGAATGAATGTCTCTCCTCCCAGCAACAGACTCCAAGCTCGGCTGTTTGAAAGAAGAAAAATGTCTCAGATCGAAGGTGTCACTTCTTGCCGAAAACAGGCTAGATCCGCCGGCTGTCTCAGATTCACGTGGATCGTCAACACGGTCCTGATCTTCACAACGCAGACAGCACACATCACTTTCGAGGTCTGATATTGAGACATGTTAAGTACTTCCTTACATAAGACAGTAACTCCTCCTTTCTAATAAAAGCACGGGAATGGGAAATTTCACAATTACAATAGACATGCCCGTGCATGCGAGTAATGTCGTATCTCTCAATCATGACTAAACCATCTTTGACACTGTTTTTTCGTGGCTTGCATTTCAAGCGAAAGGCAAGTACAAGTTTTCCGGCAAACAAACACCCCAATGTCTCACATCAAACACCTGCGCTGTATGTCTGAGATTTTTCCCTTAGTCGAAAGGGAAAAGAAAAAGCCCAGAATGTCTCGCCTGAAAAGTTACATAGGACATACATGAACTTACCGAGCAATGGCAAAGCAAGCAGACGCAATCAAACGGAAGCTAGATTGGCCGGGGACAAGGTTAATTATCAGGCAATGCTCTCCCTCAAAAAGGTACTTTAAAGACTAGCCCTATATCAGCATCTGCGAAAGACAAGACACTGAAAGGTGGTATTTCATTTCCAACATCATCCCAACATTTCGTTTTGTTAGATGAAGCGCCTTTTGAGCTTGTGACCTTTTTACTTTTCTTTCGTTCACGCCACAGAAGGGAAGGCAAGACCAGGCTGGGTCATGAGTGATATATACCCTTCCTTCCTTCTTTAATTCCCCAGAATCTACTCTTTCGACTTCTATTCTATTTCAACTTCATCGAGCAATGAGGGGTCAATAACATTCAACATAACCACAATCACTATCTTTCAGTTCAGCCCGACTGCGACCACCAACCAACCAACCGAACCTCCAAAAATACCACGCTCTCAACGCAAACCATGCCAGCCATCCTATCCACCCTCCTCTCCCCACTCTCCCTCCTAACCCTCTCCCTCCCCAGTCTCATAATCTCCGAATCAAAAACCTTCTACCCAGGTTCCGCACTCTTCAAACTCCTCGCCTCAACCGCATTCGTCTGGCGTTCCCTCGAACCATCAACATCTCTGCTCCCATCAGTTCTAAACGCAAAATGGTGGATCACATTCTCTCTAATCTCAGGCCTAATCGGCGATTTCTGTCTCATCCCTTCACATAAATCATATCATAACCCATCAGGAGGCCACGAAGGTGATTCTGTATGGTTTAAAGTTGGAATGTTGGCGTTTATGATAAACCATGCTGGATACATCGGTGCGTTTTTACAGTTTGTGAAGGGGGATGTGGTTAGTAATATGGATTGGAAGATCTTTGGAGGAGTGTTTGTTACTTGTATTGTTTTGGGGGATCTCTGTGGGATGCCTGTTCCTTGGAGGGAGGATACTCCACTTCCTCATCATCATCATGATGGAAGTGAAAGGAGGAATACTCGAAGCGGATCACCGAGATTACCGACTACGGCTACAGATGCGAAACTCAAGATCTCAGAATTACCATCAACGATCGAACAAACAAGGACTTATAATAAAAAGGGAGGAACCCGACATACCCGTTCCGACTCCGGTGTTACCGATCTATCAATCTCCATCCCATCGACTCCCAAAAATGGTTCTAAAACAAACTCTCCAACTACATCGACCCCCCTCCTCCATTCTCCTTCCTCTTCGACTTCAACCATCGGAGGTTTAATCCCCAAAATGGCAATCCCATCAGACATGAAACCACTCATCATAATCTACCAACTCATCATCACAACCATGGTCGCCTCAGCAGCCGGCACTCGCGGCCTCCTCTCCGAAAGACTATTAGGCGCATTCATGTTTATGGTTTCCGACGTCATGGTCGCATGGGATACCTTTGGCATTAAACCCTCTCAGCCAGTAACCGCCACCACAACGGAAGAAAAACGATGGAAGGGAAGACAAGGCTGGAAGAGTCGAGGTGTGGGATGGGTGCTGTACTTTGGTGGCCAGTATATTTTGGCCGCTTACGGTGCTAAATAATAATATTTCCTTTTGTTTAAGAGAAGCGGAGGATATACCCCCATGCTGTTTACTTCTTGTTGATTTTTTACCTTCGGTTGTTAGAGTACATATACCCGTTTCATTTATTGCACACACGAAATCACGAATTTTCTATCTCTTTAAAGCTTCCTCGCTTTTCTTCTTACACTAATGGTACACTCACACACACAGACACCGTAATACAAGTTGGAGGCAATATACCATGTATTTGGCTCTCTATTACAATGAATTATATCAAGTTAGAAGCATACATGATAGGCTAAAACAAGTACGCAAGAATACAAGTTTTCATAATAATAAAGTTTATGGGAAATCGGATCGTCGTCTTCAGGAGAGTTTTAGTGTAGTGGTGTAGAAGTTGTGATATAAAGAGTCCATTCATTTCCGTCGCTGAAATCGCATCCAGTCGTCAAAAGATTCCTCGAATATGTATCCTCGAGGTAGAGATAGGAGGTGAGGTGTTAATAAAGACAGTAAGGCAAAAAGTCATATTTATTCTGGCTTCCTTCCATAAACACGGTGCCTAAATACCCATTAGCTTGTATATCCTCAAAAGGCCGTCAGAGGGGAAACCTACAAATCGTAGTAAGTATGGTAAGCCTTATTCTTCAAATCCTTCCTAACATCAACCAGCATCAACTGGATCTCTTCCGGTGACATTTTCAGAACACCAGTGAACAACCTCAAGGTCAATCCTTCCAGCGCCTCCAAAAAGCTGGCCATATGGTAAGCCCCAACTTCCTTGAGGTACTTATCCTTAGGCCAGGGGGAATTAGGAAGCTTGAAGATGTCCTCGTGAATATCGACGAATCCGGCGTCCACCATCCAGGTTTTGTGTTTTGGAGCGGCAACGAGGGAACGACCGGCCTTTTCGACAGCTTCGATGAAGAGGTTGTTCCATTTGAGAAGGACAGAGTCGGCGGGGAGAGATCCGTCATCGCAGAGAATGAAGGAGCTTGGTTCGAAGATTTCAATGTACCCGCCGGGTTTGATAGCGCTGCGAATATACATTAGACAGTGAGATCGATCATTAGAAGTTTGGAGTAACTAACTGGTAGGCTTGGCCGATCAGCTTAGGCCAGTCGGCGATACTACCGAGCATGTAGCGAACGTAGACGAAGTCGAAGAAGTTGTTGGTGTATGTCCATTGGCTCTCTAGATCGTCGATTTCAAATTTGACGCTAAAATATCGTGTTAGGTATTCGTTTACGGCAGGTGATTCCAGGTATTATACATACTTTGGAGGAACCCTGCACGCGGATTGTTAGCTTTGGGTCTCTATGAAGTTTACTCAGGACGACATACCAAGTAGGTTGGATCGGACTCAGATCATTGCCGGTGACCTACGACCCATCAGATTCCAATTCACGTGACTATAATCGAAAAGAGTAACCTACGACAGCGCCGGGGAATTTATCGGCTGCGCGAGAACTGTTAGCGAAACCCATAACCTTCCCGATGAGCGTAGAATTGGTTCACAAACCCATTTCGATAGCCCAAATACCAGTTCCAGTACCGCAATCCAGGATCTGTTGCGGGTTATCCAATGGAGCGCCATGAAGCTCTCCCTTCTGGACAATCGTCAACATATGGTGGTGCATATCCAAACGATCTTGTTCGCTCTACTCTCGTCGTTAGAAAACGCACTCCATAGCAAAGCAGCCGGAATCCGTTGTTCGTACCTCATCGTTCGGGAATGCGTATTCTAATCGCCTATTATGTCAGCATGCGATGGTTGATTGGAACATCGGGTGTTGTGTTGAGTGGGACTCACGTCCTTCGCGGAACTTGTGATAGCGACGGCCGTTCTCATATTGGTAGTCGAAGGCCGAATCCGACAAGCTGGTGGTGTATGTCTCTCTGCGATTCGGGAAACTCCGTTAGCCCCTGCTAGTTTTCTCGGTGATGCGTGGTGGATAGGGTGTCTTGGATCGATGGATGAAGGAGCCGTTGCAGAAAGGAAAACGTACAGGTCAGAATCACTGTACGACGAATCAATGTCGCTGGCGCTCTGCATGGTCGCATAACCTCGTTAGAATCCCACTTTGCTCTGGTATACCAAATATACATGTCGCCGGGAGAGGGAGAGGAGTGTATTTACATCAGCTTCAATCTCTGGATGGTGCGTCGTCGTGATCTGGCCCTCAACGACCACATTGGCCGAGGGAGATGTGGTCGCCATTGTGTGTGTGTCTGGTGGTTGCGGAAAGCTGGTTCGGGAAGTAGCGAAAGGGAGGTTGGGGGGGTTTTTGTGGTAATCGTCGTTCTTTCGCCGGTTTGAGAAGTTAAATTATCGTGCTCAGGGCGTACAGGCCGGCTTGGTAGCAGCTATCTGAGGGGTTCGGAACAACCTTTGAGAGAGGTGATGTCGGGTATTGATGTCGGACCGAAGGGATGAAGACGGTCGTTGCAGTGGTTGAAGCTGAGCGTCGGCAGATGATGTCGAGCAAGTTGGCGATGAGGAAAAGTATAAATCAACTGATAGTGACTTATATAATCCTCTTCTTTCCCATTCTTATTTCATGCACCAACCACAATCTAATAATTTTCTCCTCGCAAGCAGCCCACAGACCTATTTAAATTATCCGCCAATGTATGTATGTCTAAGCCAACAGACCGGCTGGCTTGTTGGTTAACCTGAATCCAATTTTTTGCGCGATGGCACATGGTGGGCAGGCGGCTGGAGGCCCTTGAACGACGACCACCCCGGGTATTGTTGCATGTCTATCTTCCCTGCACCGACCTTCTGACCCCTTCGTCGTCGTGCTCAATACACAAAATCAACAGGGGGTTCCGTATTGCCGTGGCGTTAGGTTCTGCGTAAAGAAAACCGCGATAACCCCACGTTCTTGCCGTCGGAAAATGGCCACGCCCTAGTCCTCTGATTGTGGAGCCGGGAAACCAAACCAGTTGACACACCGGTACAGCTTTCTAACGGGAATGAGCATCCCAAGCGTAAGTCGCAAAGCTTGGGCAGAAGCTGATTGGGAGACCACAAGCGAAAGCGCAGCATTGTGGCATGATCGATGGCGGCGGGGAGGTCTAGTTCTTTCGTGTGCACCGTACGAACTACCGCCATCGAGAGGGTGTGCGTCTCCGGGTTTTTTTTCTTCTCACAGAAACTTCACACTGGTGTTTACACTCTGTCAAGATCGATCGAAACCTGTTGGGCCCTTGTTCGCTGTTGGCGCTAGACGGCTCGACTTGCGAAAGAGAAGACGAGAGGCGTGGTCGCCGCTGCAGTATGTACTACCTCAATACCCTTGAACCTCGCAAGACATGAGGCAAATATCTTGAATCAACCTCCCTTTTCGTCCGGTAGTTGAACAAGATATTGGTAGACGGTCCCAGAGGTTTGGTCGACCCAGTTTCAAAAGCTGCACGAGCTCTGTCGGATTTTGTGTGATAATACGACTTTCAAGCGAACAAAGCTTGCTAAAGTTGGGGAATTCTGGCCCCACCCTTTGTTAAAAGTTGGTCCGGTTCTTCCTCGTTTGGCTTGGAAAAAGCTCGGTTCAGCGAGCACATTCGAGCTTGTTCAATTCATGAAAGACAGGCGGGCCATGGCAATGTACGTCGGTCCGCCTGACGATAATGCCAGCACAACCTGAAAGTATGTTCACATCTGGCCAGAATACTGCGGATTTCGCTTTAGCACGGCAAACTCCCTCCTCCAATCCGATGATACTGCCAGATCTGAGGTGTTTTTGTGCTCTCTATCACAGTCGTATAGCATTATCGCCATGCCAAAAACGAGAAAAAAAGAGTCGACTCTTCTGGCTCTGGTGGAGTCGGGGATGATTGCGATGCATCCGGACCACCCAGGGTTCAGGGAAAGCTCCACCGGACCCGTTCCGTAGTCGACTAGCCTGTCCCGAGAGAGAGCTCAGAATTGTGATTCCCAATGTCTGGGACAAATTCGATGTGATAGCGACACACAACCTTAGCTTGGCTTAGCCTTTCGGTCTAGACGATCGGCTGGGTGTGGATTGGAACTGACCTGGGTCTTCCTGACCGCTGGGGGGAGAGACAGCTAGCTAATTAGCCGGCCAATCGCAAGCGGTGTCGGTGAAGTGATTAGCTTGCAAGCTTACTTTCGGCGTGGGGAGCTTAAGCTTTTGTCTGTGAATTTCTTGAAGCCATCCCAAAGCAGTGGGGGTCCGTGGTCAATTCGATGACAGATTGCGATCTGGCTTGCGATATCAGTTGCGGAATGTGCCGTCGTGACAGCGGTGGAGTTTTATGGCGTAACAATGATGCCTAGCCAGGCAATCTTCAGATACTACTCTAATCCCTGAGCAATCCATGGCAATATAGCTTGTAAGTTTGCGGTCCAGATGATAACAGTGTTTGCATTTCATGGGGTTCGGGATTAATGAAGCGAAGGCAGGCTCAAAAGGTTGAAGCCAAGCCAACAGCAACACTTTTCCTCGGAGCAATTTCGAAAATGGATATCACGAAGGCGAACCGAGCTCAGACATTTCTGCAACTTCATCTATCGAGAAGCTCAGATAAAAGGTTTAAGCTATGTGGTTCAAGCAATTGAGGGATTTTTACCAGAAGATATGTTTTAGCATTGACCTTCAATTGAAGTCTCAAGCCTTATTGAAGATATTCGAGATCTCAATGCATCCGAAGTGACGTAGCGTCTGCATCGAGATCCATAGGATGTGCCGCTAAAAGCTCGACTAAACTGTCCACGGCTCAGTGCAGGGGTAAAATCCGGAGCCGAATTTCTAGCTTATTTCAAGTTCAATGTCAGACCTCCTCCGCTCTTAGACTATATTATCTGGCTATTAAGGAATTTACTCATATATAGGTAGATCTAGACATAGCAGATGCAAGATTAATTGCTACATGTTGTCTTAAGATCTTAGACCCAAGGCTTTGTCAGTCAGAAACCCTATACTTACACCGATGTCGTGATGAATCCGGAGAGTCAAATTGCCCTTATCAAGAATTAATGTATGAGACACTTCCTGAGGTCCGTAGATTCAGCTAGTCTATCGACAACTGTGCATAAATCCCTCGACGCATTCAGCAGGCCCCGGATCCCATGTCCCAGGCTCTACGATATAAGGCATCTAGATCTAGCATGGATGTATAAATAGATATACCTGATTTATATTAACCTCATTATACGAGACGCGTCGACGGCATTAGTCCGCAATTAGATTATATACATTATTGTTATAAAAGACTTATAAACAATAGACAAAAAATCCTCCCAGGGTATATGTATAAGAAGTATAAACACTCACATCTTCCAAACTCTAGCCCGAATCAGCCTAACAGACTAGCCAGTACAGTGACCCCTAGCTGTCTATCCAGCTATACCCTGCCTAGAATTCTTTTTTTTTGTTAAACATTAATAAATAAAGGCAAGTCGATCCTCCAACCGCTCCGTAATTAATTAAAAAGAAACTCATACCAGTCCCAGTCAGCAAAGAAAAAGTACACGAAAGATTAAGAATACTTAACCCTCACCGGCTCCGGATCTGTCGGCATATCCACCACCTCCGCTTCTTCAACCCCTTTCTCCACATCTCCCCCAATACGTACATGTACAAAATCCAACTCTCGAACACTACCCACATCGCTCCCCTCCAAGTCATCAAGATCCACTGCCAATCCAGCTTCATATGGATGTCCACACCCCGAGCGCGAGGACCCGCCACCCAGCGTTTCGAGTGTCGCTGATCCATACTTCATGTATGTGACCCTTCTACTATCAGGTCCGGGACTCTTACCATTCCTTGCGTTGAATGAGTTTCGATCGTATCCATCTACACAATCTGGGTCTGCGACGCAACAGAAGAAGCGGGATAGGACGGGGATTGGGTGGCGGGTAAATATTGTGCGGATGGCGGGACATGAAGCGCAGATAAGGGCGACGTCAACTTCAATCACCGACCAAAACAGTGAATGTGCCGTTGTATCTAATCCTCACATCAGTTCAGGAACACCCCCATGGATACCGTAAACTCTAGATAGGAGAGGAAAATACTCACAAGACATATCCAAATTCACTAAGGACCCCAAACTCACCATTCTAGCCACGCTACTAGCACACGAAAACCCACCGACCAAAAACAATAAACAAACCGCCACCTTCTTCCTCCTGGGTAATCTCAACCTCGTAATTGGAAGAATCGGTAAAACAACCACAACTGCATCGGTAATAATATTCACCGAAGTGCAAGCATAGATGTAAGCCTGAATGTCCACACACTTACTCGTCCCCAAATACATGATCTGAAAGTTCCACTGGGCATCCATGGGACGGCATTGGAAAACGCTTATGAAAACCGTGAGAATGAACATTGTCCAGCAAATCGATAGAACCCCCCACATGGTCCTGCGGAACCAAGGGTGGGCATCGAAGATGCGGTTGTAAAGGATAACAATGGAGGTTTTGGCGCAGCACAGGGAGAAGGACTGAATGATATTGCAGACTATTAGTTCTTTGATTATGTGCTCTGAGCGTTCGATCATTGTGGATGTGCCACCGGCCCAAAGGTGGTTGCCGTAGCCATATTGAAGCACTATAACGTAATTTTAGTGACCTTGTTGCATACTGTAGTGGCGGTGTGACTTACTGTGGAAAGCGACAGAAGAGAGGGCGATAGATCCCGCCTATTCATCGTCAGTACGGGGTCAACGGTTCTTGTCTACCAAAACTCAGGTACATGATGCTTACAGTTCCAACAATCGCCGCGACTAGTAAAGGCGTTAGCGTTTATGAATTCCAAATCTTAACGTCAAGCTAGGAAGTACCTGTAGACGTACTATCATCACTCTCCAATTTTCTAAACATTGAAATCTTCGAATACACCCTCAACCCCAGCGCCATCGGAACTAATACCATGAAGACCACATTGCAAACGATCACCGGCTGACGGAACGAACTCTTGTCGTTCCAGTCGATATTTTGGTACTCGATCCAGCGGGAAGCGTCGGTTGTCGACATATTTTGCATTCGGTTGTGAAGTACATCAATGGGCGCAGTTCATCGAACTGTTCTTGGTCGTTTAAGAATATCTAGGTCCTAGTCTGGCTCGATATAGATTAGCAAGACAGGTCCAAAAAATAAATAACGATGTAACGGCGGTCGAAGATACCTTTGACCGGCTGACAGACGGCTCGATCTGAGACGTCGATGGGGATTTTGGGGGGTTTTACGGAGTGTACCGCTGCGTTCCATGGATAGTGATACTTTACAGTTGGTAATTATTCCCAAGCAATATCGTACGAGAAGAAAGGGGGGTAGCAATATGTTCCGGACTCGGCAATCGAGTCGATCGGGTCTTCGGCTCCTTTCGTGGCGTGGATTTAAAGTTGCATGTATGCAAAAAGAGCGTGTATATTATTAAGAAAGAAAGGGAAACAAGCTTTGGAAGCTTTCCGACTCGATTTTTTTTTTTTTTTTGGAATCGAATTCGAAGTCGACGTAGCTAGTAGTTTAGTTAGTCGTGTCTTGCGGGTACTTCGGCAGCTATATGTAACCTTTGGCCAAGTCTTTTTTGCTAGACGTTGGGAGTTGGTTCCTCGTCAAAACCAGGGAACCAAGGAAAACGATTCAACGATTGAAGGGGAAAAAAGGTTTTCCAGCCAGGATCCAGTCCATGGATTCAACTAGTAGACGTGGGTACCTGTTTTCCCCTGACATATTTATAGACGCACCGACGGTGCACTAGTGCTGGCTGTAGAAAATTTTAATTCACGCGGAAAGGTCCATTAACACGTTGTGTATACGAGCAAGCATCAGCCGTCGAACGGCTGGTCTGAAACCTTGTTTGTTGGTCACGCTAGTGGCTGTTATCTGAGCGCTCGAGCGCTCTAACGACAAAAAATCCACCGGGATAAACCGTTATTATCTGCACAGACTTCAGTGACAATGCAATGTCGACTCAGCACTTCAATCTTACCTGGCAATTCCGTGAGCCTTTCGTCAATTGTGCGCAGATTTGAAATCAAGATGCATCCTAAGGCTGTGCCGGAAGGTCCGCTCGATTTTATATCTCAATTTAATATTTCCTTGGATATAACATAACACTTGATTAGATTCAATGCTTGCAAGGCCACCTTACCTGAGTCCGTTCGCATGTGGCTGGAGATATGAAACTGACAAGATTAGATTACAGATAGACAGTTCTGGACCGGTAACAAGCGAGCCGCCTGCTATACTCATAGAAGCCACTACCGGACTATACATCGCTATCCCGCCGTCACATTGCAGCGTCCCCGTGGCCCGAACTGCATACGGCTGACCTCCAAAAGTGAAGAAGAAGGTGTCCCCAACACATCCCAATGCGGTAACGGCCTCGATCGGGTTAGCGATAACCACGGAACTGCCCGTGTAACCGACAACACACAATGGATACCTCCAGGTTCGAATGGGAATCGGACCACTGCAAGATCAAATCACAGTCCAAGTGGGGATTACAATCAGGGTCAAATCGTATCTGAATATCCGATACCCTGATGCTCTGATCCCTCAATGAGGGATATAACAATTGATCACATTTCTAAAATTTTCTTGTTGGGAAGCTCTATGACACCACCTACCTTGCATCTACAGCTTAGCGTCGACGTCTATCTCGTTCCGACCAAAAATAAATTCCCCGACGCAATTTCGAAATTTCGTATCGACAGCTTCCTCCGTAGACGAAGATATTTTTGGAAATACGGAAATAGCTTGCGGAAAGGAATAACAGGTTTCTTTGCCACCTAGCCCCCCACGGCGGACACATGAAGCTAGGCAAATGCACATACCGTATTCTGGTCCGGGTTCGTTATGTGTAACTGCAATTGCATGCATCCTGAACATTCAGGAAAAGTCGAGTCGCATTCCATTGACAGAATCGAAAAATTCAAGTGGCGTCCCACCTGCAAAACATCCCTTATTTCGTTCCTGCCACATGCTTTGCAAGCGAAGCTTCCAATTGGGAAGAAAGGGAGAGCTACATTCCTGGTAAATTCCAGTTCGCCTAATATTGGTAACGAAAATTTAAAGAAATTACGGCGAACAATGTTCCTAACCTGGTATGACCTAAATGCTATCCTGAAAGTGCTGCACGGCCGCTGAAAACATTGCCGGATATCCAGCGCGCCGCTTAACACAAGCTCATGTTGCATGAGCTACCCTAGCTCCGGATAATGAATCCAGGGATACTGTCATTTTGCGGAATATGGTGAGCTTTGAAACCTGAAGGATTCTACAGGAGCTATGGAAATGTAAGTGCTTCGGGAACAAAGCACTTGAGATTTCAAACTTAGTGAATGCTTAGCTTCTTCAAACATGACGGTCTGGAGGATTTTGAGCATCAATGATAGTGAGAGATCGAAGCATAAATAGAGGCCTGAATCCCACCTTCATCATGTCTTCTTTCCTCATCATCATCAGCATCTCCATCCTCAAGGATACAGAGCACTGAACGATCATACAAATACTTTAGTATTTGCACATTCGCTTTACCAAACTCATTACATTCGTACCCATAAAAACAGTCTTATTACGGAGTAAAACAGCCAATCGTCCATTATGCTTCGCAAAATTGTCTTGCTCGCGGCTTCGATGACCGCCCTCTCAGGAGTCACAGCCATCCCCATTGCGGAGCCACTTCCAGAGCCAGAGGCAGTCGCTGAGGCTGACTACGGGTACTACCAACCTCCCCCCCCTCCACCAACCTACTACCATCCGCCACCGCAGCCTTATCACCCTCCACCCCCGCATCCAAAGGTCTACTACCCTCCCCCAAAGCCGGTGTACCACCCACCCAAGCCATACCACCCACCGCCAAAAGTGTATCACCCGCCACCAAAGCCATATACTCCTCCACCAAAGGTCTATAC